>MQRK01212633.1:15196-26883 GCA_001938485.1 Girardia tigrina | reverse complement strand
ATATATATATATATATATATATATATATTATTTGATATAATCTTTGATAAGCTTCATAATTTGATTCATAATATAATTAACATGTGAATCCAAAAACATAGTCGAAAAGAAATTATGAGTAGCATATGCAGAACATATGAAAAAAGGTAACTGTTATATTAATATTGATTAGATTCTTTGTAAGCATTTTGATAGTTATTGGGAGTGTCGTGTGAAGCATTGTTAATTAGGTCACGTTGCCATAAAATCAATGTTCAATCGGCAGTCTCAACCAGCTTATTGAGAATTTTTGATTAGCATGATTTCATGCAATCGATTACATAATCATTTTTGGCTGATTAAATAATTAATCAGTGACCTGAAGGTTGCGGTTAATTCGTCGAAATACATAAATATATTTTTCTATTGGATGAATTTTGTTTTTAATATGGTTTTTATTTGAAGAATTCAAAATTCATGAATAAATAAGATATATTTATATATACATAAATTTTATGTCCATAAATTCCACCAACCCTTTCACATCGTACACAATGACTATTTATAATACAATTTAGAAAGTATTTTAAAAGAACGGGTTAAGTAAAAAAATATTAATTGTTGTAAGGAAATCATTACTATTTATCTGTAACAATCTTTATCCATGTACAGATTACACACCAAATAAAGCTGGGTCACTCCTTTAGTTTCTGATGAGGTTTAATAAAATTGACATTAACAGAAATAAATTAAATTTGGAATTTCAAATCAAAATATTGTTGAAAATATAAACAAATAATTATATTTAAATTTAAAAAATTATTATTAATTTTATAATTATTATCAATCCCTTTTATAATATTATTATTTAACTAACTTGTAAATGTTTAATTATATTCGTCTAAAAAAAGAAATATTATATTGGTTAAAGATTATTTTTTTCTCAAAACAAATATAATTTAAGCATAACTGAAAAAAATCTCTTTTTTAATTAAAGTTTTAAAATATTTCTTTGATTGTAATTAAAATTCTCTGTTTAATTGGATGGAGGAATAAAATTTTCTTATTTGCTCAAATTATATTTTACAAAAAAATGCGAAAATATAATTTAATATAATAAAGAGAAATTAGTTTATTATTTTTTAATTTTGTTAAATTCGTTTAATATATATAATTTTAATAAAAATAAATTCGTTGTAACAAATAATTTTCTTTTAAAAAAATAAAATTAAAAAAAGGAACCAAAACTTTAAAAAATATAATATCATTATTTGAAGAAAAATAAATATATTATTTATTTGTATTGAAATATTTCTTTAATTAAAAAGTATCAAATAAGATATATTTAATATTTGAATAATATATTTTAATTAGGCGACAAAAAGTTAACGTTTCCCATTATCTAAGAATAAAGAACGAAAGAAACTTAATTAATAACGAAATGAAATGATGATCAAAATGAACAAATAAATAATTAGACAAATAATTAATATAGTTTCCTCTTATAAAAGAAGATGAAGAACTATTACGTAGAAATAAAAAAATAAAACTATATTTGTAAACGTTAATTGGGAAGTATAATTACCTTTAACGTTAGTTCGATATGTTAAAGAGAAAAGAGACATTTTTTTCATATGATTAAAGATTCAACTGATATTTCTATTTTACAAAACATTTTAATAATAAGTTTCATTTTGTTACCCAAAGAATCTTCTGAAACTTAATTCTGGTTGATTGAGACAGAGACATTCTTTTTTTGATACCGTTAAGGTGTTAAATAATTATTAAGTGAAAGTCAACGCAAAAGTCGAAAAGAGAGAAGAAAGGAATACATCTGAGTGGGGTGGCTAAAGATACATATTCAAAAGAACCACAAAGAGCAACCAGAAGAGCCAATACACCAAAGAAGAAACAATGTTGAAGAACTGACAGAAGACAATCCTCAAAACAATCGATTTGATTCTCAGTTGCCAGATGCAACTGTGGGTATGCAGAGGAACCAGAATAAAGAGGCCGCTGAAGAAACACACAGAGTACAGAAGGCAAAAGGAAGCTTTCTATGTCCATCTCGCGGTTGTTACGCGATCACCGTAACAGCCAAAGACATGTATGGCCATGACACCAAATTCTTTGGCTGGTCTTTCATCACTGGTATATTAACTGCTCAATACTATACGAAAAAGATCTTAAAAATTATGAGTAAGGGTTAAATACGAAGTTTTGATGGAACAAGTCATCACTTACTTTAAGCAAGATTCAGACTTAGGTATTTAGTGTAAATCTCTTGGATGGAAGATTTGTGTCATAAACCTTTTGATCAACCTTATTTAGGATTGATACACATCTGGGGTTCCTCTCATACAAAATTGAATGATTATTAATCTGACTATTTAAAAAGTATATTAAAACGAAACTCATGTTTTCTCACATCAATCTAAACCAAGATCATGTCTCATATCATGGGATAAACAGTCCAAAGCTTTGCCAATTCTGCTACACAGTTTTAGAAAGAGCCGCCACCAAAACATCAGAACGCACCGTTGGTATAAAAAAAGTTTCAAAATTTAGACATCGTTCTCTTGCTTCATACAAAGATGTATAAATTTCCACATTATTTTAGAGGAAACTACGTTGCTTTTTTTTACACAGTGTTCCAGTAACTTAAAAAATACAAGTTAGGTAAAAACTTTTTTTCCGAAAAAATCATGAATTTCAAATTATTTATTTATGTTAAGTACAATTAAAAGAATAAAAAAATATTAAAAAAAAATAATCAATAAAAATATCAATAAATTAAATTGAAAATATGTAAATAATAATAATTTAAATTAAAAAATCTTAGTGTAAAAAATCGTTTGTAAAACTGCAAAATGTTTTGTAATAAATTTATTTCTTTGAGAAATTTTATTTTATTAATTATTTTATATTTTAAATATTTCTTAAATATTAAAAGTATTTACAGCTCAAAGGAAAAGGTTAAAATAATATAAGAGAAAATACAAATCAATATGAATGTAATGTATTCTTTTGTCTTTATAATAAAGAAATTCGATGAAGAATTTATAATAATTGCCGCCATTAAATCATCATACTGTTTTTGAAAAAAATATCTTCCAATAAATTCTTCGATTCTTCGAAAAAAGAAATTTGTGAAATAAAAATATAAAAGAAAAAAAAAGAAATATTTTCCTTTGAATTTTCTCTTTCCTTTTCTTACAATTTGCTTTTCTTCCTATTGTTATTAATTTCAAACATTATATGATTTTAAATCTTGTCTTTTTTATTGCGCTTTTTAATATTTTAATTTTTTTTAATTGAAGTATATCATTGTTTTGTATAATTTATAAAAATTTCTAAGAGACCCCTTAATATTTGGACAGCGCATTTTTTATAAACTTGTTCCATCAAAGAAAATCATTAATTCACAAAGGTTATTTCAGATCCATCCTTCATTAAAATAGTATTGTTTCAAGAAGATGATGTTCCATTACAAGTACTAAACAATAGTAGTTATAATCTGAAGTTATGATTCCTTCTTTGTGATTGTCGATTTTTGCATTTCGATTAAATTAAATTTCGATCATAAACTGAAATCTTTATTAACCCTTTAAATGCTCAAGGGAAATAATTTTCCCTTCTATAAAAATCATTATCGATTGTTCAATTATTATCGAATCGATATTTTTTTTAGTGAATGTCAAAATAAACCATATGTCCAAGGCGACAAATGTGTTTCTAAACGAATAAAAAATAACTGTTAAATTTTATTGTGCCAAAACCAAAACATTCGCTGGCTGAATTTATAAAATCTTGACGGTATTTTGGACTTGAGAAAATAAAATGTTCACATGTTTTATATTATTTGGTAAGTATTATTAAGAACATTAATTGAGTTTTCTTTACATCTATTTATATCACAATTCGAATTGCCACTAGAACAATTCTCCGTAAAACTTGCGTAGCTCGTCATCGTTCTTGATTGATAATCTTTAATAATATTCTTTAACGTCTTATTATTCAAACAAATTTAATTATTAAAATATAATTTATACTTTAAATTTGAAATAATTTTTATTTATTTTAAGAAAATATTATTAAAATATTATTTATGAAATATTAGTTTAATTTTAAAGTGATTATTTAAATTTTAATAATTGATTAAACAACCCGACGTTTTAAAATATTTAAAATATAAATCTTCCATCTGGGTGGGAGTAACACAATCCTAAAACAACATACCAAACAACACACAATAAACACCATTCAAAAACATTCTTCACAAGTATAATTTTATATAATAATACAGTAAACGGCAGAATATTAGAACAAGTACCTAAAAATTTCAAATCATCTAAAGGAAATATTTTTCCCTCTGGTCCATACCTGGTGTATTCTTTGAAGTATTATTATAGTAGTGTGTTGGGACCAGTGAGTGTTTCCTTCACGTCAGCCTCGGGCCTATTCATTGCACCGACACCGAGGCAGGCGAAGGAAAAACTCCCTAAATCTAAAAAACGAAAAATAAAATATTATAATGATAATTTATAATTAATTAATTAAAGAGAGAAACTTTTAATTGGTTTTGACCCTTGGATCCTGTCGATTTGAATATTTTCTTGTGAGAATTTGATGGCCTGATTTTTTGACGTTGGTTTGATCGGAATTTTGGCCATCTCCGGGTTGTTTCTATCTGAGGAAAGGATGATTGAAGGTTGACTGTGAGAATTGTCTGTTTGCTGGTTCTGTGAGTTTTTGTGACGAAAGATTGGTATAAATTCATCCGAATTTGTGCACTTGATCAGACCTTTTTCTTTGAATAAATTTTATTTAAAAAACTTTGTTTTGTACTTAGGTAATTTTTGGATTTTATTTCATTTTTTTGAAGTTGATACAGGTTGGGGAACATCCTCAACGCTGCCGATCTGTCGATAGATAAGGGTAGGGGCTTATAGTTCCTGCCGAGACTATTGACAATCAGGTAGGGAATATGAACAGGTTTTGAGGTAATTTGATGACTGCCGATCTGTTAATAGATTAACGGCAGGTGCTTATAGTGCCTGCCGAGACTATTGACAATCTGGAAGTTTGAGTAAGTCCTTACCAAGTTTCATTTCTAGGAGAGAATTCGTTTCTCTCAGCCTCCCTCAATTATTTTTTGTGTTGTTTCTTTTTTTATTGTAATCCACTCATCGCCATTATTCATCATGAATAGAAAAAATAATGAAAGCCAAGAGCAAGAAAGAGAACTGCTGCTGGAGTTGCAGAAATCGAAAGACGATTGTGCCAAGCTAAATGATGAATTGATGAAGAGGACAACCGAATTTGAGAACTACAGAAAACATTCAGTTCCTTTATCAATTCATAAACCGGTTGTGGACAAACATTTGTTAGGACAACAAAAAATTAAGTCCTTGCAAAACGAGGTCACCGAGATGAGAATTCAGCAAAATATGTCCAGCTATTACAAGAAGGTTATCGAAAAAGTCTCAGAAGAACAACCGGAAATAATTCTAGAAACAGCAAGCAAGATTGGATCAAATATGGAAAAGAAACCTCTGGTGACTAATCTAAACATTTATGGGTCAATTATGAAAGAGGATATGGCATCATCTTCCTCTGGAGTGCTCAGTAGATCCGAGAAGCGGCGTGAGCAGAGGAATCGAAAAGCTCAAATGTTTCAACATGCCAAGAGTGATCTGCAAGCTGTTTTTAAAACCAGTCGTATTGAGGTTGACGTCCTAGATGGAAAGACTGTAATCAGAAATGACTCCAGTCAAAGAGAGTCTTCTGATTTTGATACCTCTAATCAAATTTTGTTGTTTTTCCCAATAAATAATTTCCAAGAGACTATAGAACAACAGGAATGTGTGGACCTCGAGTCAAAACTTAAAATTCAGAAGGAGAATCGTGACCGCCTACAGTTCCGCTCTATTACAACTGGTAAAGGTGAAGAGTTTGTAAATCTATCAGATTTGGATGACTAAGGACGATGGGTGGATTGCTTTTGATTAGCATTTTCTTTTGTTTTCTTGTTATATTTTAATTAAACAATGTCTACATATAATTGTTCATGTTCTTTTAACTTTAATCTCTCGTATGAAAATGATAAAATCATGATAAGAAATATAATAATCAAATCAAAAGAAACATGTTGAGGTAAAAATAAGATAATCAATTAATTAAACAGAAGTAGCATAAGTCAACTTTCATAGACCTAATATATTTAAATATCATGTAGAGCCCAATAGGTACTTCATCAACTTCACTGGCGAGATAAAAGGTCTAGGTGAGGTTGATGGGGTACGATATGGATCTCTAATAAGTGTGAGTTAGAGACACTTAGCGGAGAGACATATCTAAATAATATGTTGGGTCAAAATAAACTCAGATGCTAAAGCATACCATGAAACGAATAAATTTAAATTAATAAAATTAAAATAATCATATAAAATCCAGCACTAATAATATCACACCCAACAAGTGCTTAGTGATAATGTATGGTTTTCTTATATTTTTATAGAATTTACCTACATTTATTACAGAAATACTTAAAAGAGAGTGCAGAGAATTTCATATATAAGATGAATAAATATTGCAGTTATTTATGGCAGATATTACAGTTAGACGAAGAAGACCTACAGTTCATAGCTCAAGATGTAGAAAATGGAACCGATGTTGTTGAAATTGAAGATTCTGTTCAAGAACCAACAAGTCAAACCTCATTACCCACCTGTTCAAATACTTCAGAGACTATTCCTATTCTCAACTGGAAAAATAATTCATACGCTTCTCACACATTCAATGAAAGTGAGTAGGATTTTGGGCGCATAAATACATTATCTGATCGGCATGATATGTTGCAAATAAACATTTGGGTGTCAACTTGTACAGTAAAGAGGAGGTTGATAGGAACTGCTCAAAAATTGAATGTTGCATGTCCGGAAGTAGTAATGCGCCATAATAAATATATATGGACGGTGTGGACCTTATGGACCAGCGCAAAGCATGTTATAAGGTTGATCGCAAAGACAAAATCAAATATTACCTACGCCTCTTTTTTGACATCTTAAATATCACTATGAATAACTCATATTTATTGTACGTAAAGTTGCACGAAAAACATTGAGTAGAAAGTCCGCTTTTGAGCAGCCTCGAGTATCTCCAACATGAAGGCAGAAGGTCTAATAAATAATATTACATGTAGACAGCAATCAAGACCCACTTTAGTCTCCTCTGAAAAGCTCTGCATTGGAAATAAACACAATTTGCCAGCGCACAACATGGAAAAATCAGAAAAACTGAAGCGATGCGTAAATTGCGCAAAACGACATATAGAAAATAGGATACATAATAAATGTGTCCTATACAATGTCCACTTGAGCTTCACAAGTAAACGAAATTGTTTTGTAGAATAACATAACTAACTATTTATTTTACTTTTCTGATAATTTTTCTTATGTTGTTTTTGTATAAAAAATCAATAAATAAAATACCATATAATAAACCTATACGATATAATATACGATATAAATATTAATAAACCTAACAAAAATATAAATATAGATTTAGCTTGAAATTCCGAAACATCCTCTTTGTTAAACGAATTTTATTGAGTATTACAAAAGTTGATTACGAAATCACAATTTTAAAATATAAGTTAATGTTATAAGTTTAATTATTTTTTTATCTGAAGATGGTGACATTTAGCTCAAATATCCTGCATTAATAAATGTGGCCCTTTACTACATGATTTGTTTTATTTTAATTAAAAAATAGATAAATCAGGAAAAGAGAAATAAAGAAATACGTATTTTTTATTTTTTCAAAAAAATGATTTTTTCATGTAGAATATCCAAAAAACATTTTAGTATATATATGGTAAACAGTTAGGGTAAAAAAATTATGAAAAATTATTTTGGATCATATAGGATCCACTACGCATTAAAAAAAGGGTTAAAAAAAGTTTTATTTTAATTCGAAACTTTTGCAATCGTTTCTTTTTAATTTCTTTCTATTAATAATTGACTTTAAATATTTATTAATAATTAAATTATATTTTCTTTTACAAAAAGAATTAACATCTTACCGATTTATATTTAACATTTTTGTTTATACAATTGATCCAAAAAAGATATTTTTGTCATTTGTAATGACATTGTTGTAAGTGTTTAAAGTAATTTATAATTTAATTCATCTCAAAAATATTTTCCCCTAAAAGTATGAGTTATAATTAGCAAAAACGTATCAAACAGTTTGCACGAAACAACTAATGTAACGCATCAAAGATCGTTGAAGCGCAAACGTAAATGAATTGAATTTTACGAATTGTAAAAGAAAAATTTCTAATTTTGGTAAATTTACATTCAGATCTTATTTATATTTCGTTCTCTCAAACTCGTTCTTCTAAAAGAGAATACGTATTCCTAATTATCGAAATAAAAATTCATTTTCTTTGACCAATTATTCAATTGCAAAATATTTTATGACGAAAAATTGGTTTTCTTGAAATAGAAATTGAGTAAATAATTTATGAACGAAAGAAAATAATTTTAACGAAAACAAAATATAAATGAAAAATAATTTTAAATAAAAGTTTTTGTTTTCTTAAGACAAATCGTTTATGATTCTCCTGACGCAATTATTCCTGTTTTAATTACCAATGTCAAAGAATAAACTACGTTTCGGTACAAAAACTGTTCGCAAAGAGAAAAATATTACGTTTTTTAACTGAGATAATCCTTATCTGTTTATTATATAAAATATATAAAAATATATAAAATATATAAAAAAAAGTTTTCAATAATTTTTGTATATTGATATAAGAAAATAGCATTTGACACTGACCAGGCTTCCGTATTGCACAGAAAAAATATTATAAAATATTTTAATAATGTACCTATTTTCATGCGTTTCGACATCAAATTTTATATTTCTATCTTTTAGTGTAAGTAATCAAGTTGATGGATCTGACTGATGATCAAATTCATTAAATCTTCTTATAAATAAAAAATAGAAATAAATAATTTATTTATATTTAATAAGAATAAACGAAACGAAAGAATTAAAAATAGACAAGATCACGTGTTGAGGAAATGATAAAATGGATATTAGTTAGTCTTGTTATTGGCTGGTTTTACAGTAATAGATTGGATGATTAACGTTTTGTAAAGGGACTAATGAGATAAATTTTCTTTTGGCGAAGCTATTTCCTTGATGCTGGAACTTAAAATTGGATTTGAGATAAATTCAATTTGAGTCATTCTAGTTGAACAAAAAAATAATATTTTATAAGTTGAATTTCGATGAGCTGTTGATGGAGGAAAGCGATGATGGATGACTCCGATGAATTGAGGAGATAGTTTCGTTAATTTATGGATGATGTCGGGAAATTTGATAAAAACTATCCGAATAAAATCCAAGAAAACAGAATCAAATTTAAGATCCTTTTTTATTAAATTTTTACTTTTCAAATTAATATAATATATATTTATTAATATAATATAATCTTTATATAATTAGGTAGGTCACTACATTTATCATTTGAAAACATTGCATTTCAAACCGTGACCCTAAAATTAACCCTAACCATAATTCTCAACCTTTATTATGGACGCTATGTAGCAGAGAATCATGGCCATTACTTTAAGAGAATATGTAGCAATTAGGTTCCAGTTTGGCATAATCAGTGCCGGATTTGGAAATTAAATGAAGATTTTGTTAATGTTAAAATTGAGGTTAAAATTTAATTTTTTGAGTTGAAACTTAATTTTAAATCGAAAATCAAAATATGATCGATGAATTAATCTTTTTGAGATTGATGACTGTAAGGATGATTTGTAAATTATGATTGTTGTTGATTTAATTCGTGTAACTTTGGTATTATGTTCGAATATGTTTACGACTCTATCAGTGTATTTATTAATTGTATTTTTGTATTATGTATATTTTATAATAAATGTTTGTTGTTTAAATCTTCCAGATTAAATTGAAGAGAAAAAGCAGAATTTTAAATTTGTAAATGGTGGATTAAAAAATAAATATTATTAATGAAAACATTTTTGATTTTGGATTTGTTAATAAAATCGCGAAAGAAAGTAAATTTCAATTTTCGACAATTAACAATGATATTTATTTGGAAAATCAAAAGAGGAGGAAGACATCCAGTCTATTCGTCATGGGTTGTTTTGCCTCTTAATTTTCCACTTGGAATCGTTATAAAATAAAATACCTATCTGATCGTTTAGAGAAACGTAAATAATGTATTGCTTGATCTTTTGATGGAAATTTTAGTTCTTTTCATAAAATTTTGTTTAGAAAATTGTTATTTAAAAAATAAATGACTTTTGGACATTCTAATATTTTTACAAAGAATAAATTAATAAATTAAGTTTTGGAAAATAAAAAAGGGAATGATGAATAATAAGGATAATAAACGGTATTTTGTTTGATAAGTTGAATATTCATATTTTTTAAGTTTACATTTTGTGACAATTTTAGAAAACATTATAAATTTAAAAAAACTTTAAAAATCTAATAATAAGTTTATTTTTTCTCATTTTTTATAATTTAATAAATGTAAAAAAATTTTTTTAGCAAAGTTGAAGAAACATTTCGCTTTTTTGGCAAAAAGAAAAATCCAATAAAATAAAATTTTCCAAGTTTTAATAAAACTTAAAATTCGGTACATAAATTATCATGTAATCCACAGGAAATGAGTTTCGTTGCACCATTCTCTTCGTTCTCTTCTTGAATTAATTAAACCTATTTTGTTTAGAATTATTTTATAAGCCATAAACTAGTTTGAGTCAAAGTGTGATCAGAATTTTTCATTTATAATTATGATGTGTTTTGTTCAAACAAATATTCTTTAATATAAAAAATTACTACTCATGAAAATAAAAATTAACAATCTTCTTAATATTACCAAGGGTTGTTGACCAACGTAGGAGGTTCCATTAGTCGAGATAGTCCAAAAAACTTTAAATATTCTTATTTTAACATTACGAAAAATGAAATAAATGTTGTTTTGATATTTTTATTTTATGCAATGTATAACAATGAGCTAAAGGATTTTATATTTCATGTATAAAGTAACCCCAGATCTCACGTATTATAAAAATAATAGGAACTAAATGGCAATTAAATATGTATATCTAAAGCTTCACTACGTAAAATGTAAAAGCTATTTCAGTTTATTTCTAAAAGATTCGGACAGGGAAAAATAGATAAAGTATTACTTTATTAATTGTAGAAATGAAATGAATGTTTATTTAGGATCGAATTGTTTTGATTAATATATTCAGTAATGTAATTGAAGTATGATCACCAATTATATCTTTGGTCAGTGGAAATTCAACAATGTATATCAAGAATTCAGTACATATGGAACAATAAAGTCTTTTCTTATAGAATTTTGGAGGATTATAAAGTGTTCTGTTGATCTCTTTTGACTATGATTTAGTTAGAATCAAAATTGTATGATTTCCAGAATATGAGATAATTTAATAATTTTTTTAAAGCAGTGAATAATTCGGTAAGTGATAACAATACCTATAACTACTATATACTATCGATTATTCGTCTTTGAAATTAAAATTTTACTTTACCCATTGGGGTACTTTAATCCTCTGTGGATTTAAAAGAGATTAAATAATTAACAGACAATAATAATGTCTGAAAATAATATATATATATATATATATATATAT
>MQRK01212626.1:0-12437 GCA_001938485.1 Girardia tigrina | reverse complement strand
AATTCAAAACATTTAAAATTCATAATAAATTTATCATTTCCAATCTTTTGCACAAGCATTTCCTTCAAATGTTTAACTTTTTTTAAGATGATCAATTTATATTACTGTAAATTATTGTCGATTAAGAGTTATAAAAATCTGAAGATTATCAGTCATAGGCATTTTTCTCAATTGTTCTAAAAATTTCAAAAATGTTTTCATTTCACAATTCGTCGTCGTATTATCATCTAAATAATTTACTAACAACTTTATAAAATGTTCAGTTTTATAATTTTGTAAATTTAATTCAATAATTTCTTTAATATTTTTACGTATTTTACCATTTAACTCTTTATTCATTTCCACTTCGTTTATTAATCTATTCATATATATTCTCGATTTATCTAATTTAACATCATCAATTTTATCAGAAACACTTTGAACTTTACTTTCAACTTTACTATTATTTTCATTTTGTTTCAATTTATTTTTACTTTTGTCTTTTGATGTTGATAGCATTTGTATACTTGGATCAGTTTTATTAATTCTTGCGAACATTCTATCAAATTGTGTTCTTAGTTCATTAAAATCTGTTTTATATTACATCTTAAATTATATCAAATTTTATAACTTCAGCTCTGCATACGGGACATTGATATATAATATATATCATTATACAAAATATATATCAATGTCCCGTGTGCAGAACTGAAGTTATACAATTTTATATAATTTATTAATTTTGTATAATACAATTTATTCATGTCTTTTTTTCAGAATTTTTCTCCTATTATAATAATCTTATAACTTATAAAATAGTTCAATCGTTGAAATTAGTTCATTTGTTGAAAATAATTTTTGATTGTCACGGCCACCTCGCGTGTTGACATTTCTGGAGACTCTGAGCCCCCAGAGTTTCTTAATGGTTCAACATCATGTGTGATATTTCTGTAGGTATTTTCGATTTGGTGGCCAGACGCGTCTCTCTCACCCTTCATCTATAAATAGTGAAGGGTTTGGAGTGCCTTCAGGTTCTGGAGGCCAGGATGGGCGAGTAACCTCCTCAATGTTTATTTACATCGTTAAAATTATATGATCATGCCAACATCTTGTGTAAGCGTTACACTCTGTAAATGTAATAATAGTAAACGTAATAATTAACTTATGCATATCACATTTCATGTACACCATAGTTATAATTATTTGAATCAAAGAGAGATCTGTTAGAAATCACATAATTTAAACAGTTTTCGGATACATAGAATTCATATTAACCGTAGTTCATATGTTTAGTTTATCTTGTCTATTAAATGTTAAATTTTATTCGTTTCATAATTCAGTAAAATTATATACATCAATAGTTAAATGCTTTTATATTGATAAATCGATTATTCAAAAAATTGGAAGCAATGACTCGTATGAGTTAACTAACTTAATTCATAGAGGACAGATTAACAGCTGCTAGCTTGAGTACATTTTCGACTGATAAAGTTATGTGACGACCGCAACATGTTGAAATTAGTTTTTTTGTTGAAATTAGTTCCTTAGTTGAAGTTAATTCTGCATCCCTTTTCGAAGAACTTTATATTAATTTTTCATCATTTAGAAAACAGAAACGATTTCGATCTTTCGAAAGTTTTAATAAAATTTGTATCCGTAAACCAAGAAATATAAATTATTAATCTTGATAAATATAATCTCCTGGACAAGCAAAGTATAATTCATTTTGCTTTGCAGAAGATCTACACGAAATTTGGATGTGAAAAAAAATTTTAAAAAGTGATCAATTTGTAGATTTTTATATTATTATTCAGTTATTGAAAAATGAAATAGCTAAAAACGTCATTAATCAAAGTCACGACTACCTAAATATAATTTATCATCATCGAGTCCTTCTCAACTATCAGTCCGTTTTACACTTGACCATTATAATTAGGAAAAATAATTTCGTTCAATCATCAATGAGAATCAAGAAATACAGATTCAATACGAAACTAGTGGAAGATTTCCAACCATTCATGTTCATATTACTTCAAAATTTCCAATGAAAATTATTTCTCATATTTCTACGACTGCATGTCCACACATTAGTATTTCTACCATCAATAAGTAATGATAAAATGAAAATAACTTGTTCATTCGATAGTCAAACCGTTTCTGAAATGGTTCGTGTTTATTGTATATTCGTTTATATAATGTTTTTATTTTATAAATATTTTGATCATCCAAAATCATTGGCAATTCTTCCAGAAGATCATAAATATATGATCCCTTGAGACATAATTATTTGTATTAATGACGGTGGATGATATCCAGATTTTGTTGTTAAATGGGAAGTCTTAGATCAAATGAGACAAATTTTCCAACATGTTTTCAACATCAATTCAGAAAAACAACAGACTTCAATTCACATCTTTAGATCAAAAGGGAAGAGATTCATTGGTTATTCAAGTGTTCTGTTTTCAATATTATTCCTCCATAAAGTAAAGGAGTTGAAAAAAATATCAACGTTACTTGATTTAATATCAACGAGAAAGCAATTGTCAAGTTTATTCATTTTTTTCATTGACAAATCATTTGGTTTTTCGATAAGAAAACGTGTTCACATAGTTTTTTTTATTATTAGTGAATTAATTCATTCATTAACAATGTAAAATAGTACATGTATATTTCCAACCTCAAATCCCTACACTCAATATATCAAATCCAAAAGCCGAGACAAAAATTGACACATCTATTTATCAAACTATCTCAGAAATTTATTATAAATATTAAACATTTAAAGTTATTTGTGTACGGGAGTTCATAGAACATCAATAAAGTTCCCTTAGCTTTCTTATTACAAAGGAGTTGAAATAATTATCAACGTTAATATAAAAGCTTTACAGACATGAACTTTGAAACATGAACTTTCACAAAAAAAACTATGTATGTTATAACACTTGATTTAATATGTGGTTTTTTCAATTATTGGTGTAATAAACATGTTTCGCCTTAGAAGAAATGTATATGAATTAGTATAAAATATTAATTATTATTTGGATAAAGAAAAGAAAAATTCCGAGTCAGTTTTATAAAACAACGTGAAATTTTTATCCTTCCTTGGGAAACATAAACGGTTTTGAATTTTAACAATTTTAGAACACTTTTGCTAATTTTCAAAAGAATATTCATTCAGTTGGTGACTTACAAATAAAACAAAATAAGAGTCAGACTGTGACAAACAATTTGAATTGATAAATATATTAATTCTATCATAATTTTTCATTAACCTTTTTGTTGAAGTATGACAAATATTTATGTTAAATATAAAGAATTGAAGGATCTAGTTGGAGTAAGATGATCAGCATTAAATCACTGCCAATAATTAAATCACCGCAAGTATTACTAATATATAATTAGATCAATTAAAAAATTTAAAATAAAGTTGGTTAAGATTAAAAAATAAAAAAGGTGATCAATAATATTTTTAACAATACAAGCAGTACAAATTCTCTTGAGACATACTGGTTATAAAACAAATTGGAATATGTGGATATTTAATTAATAGATTGACTTTTGTTGTCTTAATTGTTTGTTGAAAAATCAATACATATGTTATATGTTTGTTTTTATAACGCTTTTTCCTTAATGATTTTTTTTCATGATTTTTATACATATTTTTATCAGCTTGTAAATATTAAATTTTTAATTATTACTGTGAGGAATTTTTTAATTTATGAATGTTTATGATGTCAATTTGATTGTATTAAATATAGAATTATGATTCTCCTACCAAGTTTGAAAATGAGTCTTTTACTTTAATAAAGATAAGTGGTTGTTCGAATAGGAAAAATAATTATTATATAAACCGATGAAATCTAATTTTAAATGTACTGTTGGGGATTGTCCTAATTATGTGTTTAATTGATTTATTTATTTGTGTTTTAATTGATTCATTTATTTTGTTTATTTTGATATTTCATTTTATCAGCGTAAATATGTGTCTTAATTGACTTACTTTGTGTTACTTAATATTTATTAGTATAAATAAAGGCATTTTTATTTGTTACGTCTAAATATTACGATGATATTATTTAAATATAATATTGACCATTTATAAGAAAAATTAAATATTTATATTTATTATAAAATCAAGTTAAATTATTATATATATTATAAGGTTAAAATAATTTAAGACATATATTATATTATAAAGTTAAGATGAGTTAAGTTTTGCCAACGCGTGAGCTGAGTTTGCCGACGCATTTTACGAGTGAACCACATATTTTAAAATTGATATATAAGTAACGTCTAAAATCAGATTTCTTGAGAAAGTTAAAATCTAATTTCAGCCGCCAATTGTAAGGCTGTTTTCTGCTGGAAGAAGTTATTTTTGTTTCCAAGAAGATAAATAAATTGTTATTACTTCGAGAAGAAGAATAAAAATATTTTTTGTTACGAGAAGAGTTAAGGAGAATTTTGGTCCAGTCGCCAATTGTTGTTCGACGTTACGTTATTTCGGTGAGTCGAAGTTTAAACTAAATTTATCAAATTTTATATTTAAAATCTCATATTTAAAATAAATAATCTATAATTATACTTCCTTTAAATAATAATCCGTATTTATCTTATAAAATCACTTCACAGTAGTCGGCAGTCGAAGAACTGTGACTACCTCTAAATCTTCACAAACACACACACGTAGGATATTTTTTTAAACAACTTGTAAATATAATATCTGTAAGTGTTGTATATAACAAATAAACCTTATAAAATAAAATCATTGTGTTGTTATTAATATTTTCATTTAATAAAGTTCTATAATAATTAAAATCAACATAAATCAACAAGTTTAATTATAAAGTCACTATCTAGGTATTGATAAATCGACTAAGGATAAATCAATAAATCACATATAGCCGGAAGGTTCAATTTAGTTTAAATTGTATCTTCCATTTTGTTAGATTCTACAGAGGGGTGAAGCGTAATAATCGACAGACCCCCCCGGACCTAACAGTACAGTAGAGTCACTGAAACTGAAAATTTAAAAATGGAAGTACAACGGCCTCATTTTTTAAACGATTTTGAATCACAGTTAAAATTTATTGTCAAAAATATTTATTTATATCTCTATTAGTAATAACTGTCAAGGGAGTGTATTCCACAGAGATTCGCCAATGATTGTCTAAATGAAATATATTGTCCAGTTTATTACATTGAGGTAAGGAAAAGTCAACATAAATCAATCTTATCTGAAATATCATTAACTTTCGGAGCGCAAAAAATCTAGAGTTTCCAGAAGCCAACAGAACTGGTTCTAGATGAGTAAAAGGATAATGCAAATTGGTTTGGGTTTCTCTAATTTATCCACGGTAAATGGATAATATTTTAATATCCAAGTAATTTGATTATGGTATTTGTGAATTGATTTTTTAATACTTTTCAATTCATATCAAAAATATTTATTTTTTAATGTTTTATGCTGTGGCTCGAACGATTGGAATCACCTCATCTGGAAACACTTGGATCAAACTCTGTAAAACATCATTCAATTCATCAACATGAGTTTCTCTTAACAAAGTCAACACTTGTAACGAGAAAATGAAGATGATTATCAATAACATTTTAAACATGTTTTTGTCGTTGCAAGAGGAGCTCGGACATAGTCATAATAGAATTCATCACTCTTTTCAATACGTCCTTTCGTTTTGAAATGATGTCACTCAACAAATTTCTCGTGGTATAATCTGGTGTCCAATCGGATAAGATATCAAACGACAATCGAAAACGCTCCACCACAACTGCTCATCGTGTTCCGTATGACTCAGCATTCTGTTCAATAAAATTAATTCGGCAAAAAAATTGAACATTGAGACAATTAAATTGAATTTGAGCGACAAATTTCATCTTTTTTCTCATAAATCACAACCGACTCGATCACTTTATTCGAATGGAGTCGCGCCCATTTTATTTTTGATCTCCTCGACATCAGTCCCGTCGAACAATTGAAATTATTAGCGTACTTTATGTATTTCATTCATAAAATCGATTATTTCGAATATGAATAATCAAATTCATTTCTTTATTCTTATTATCGACCAAATTCATTAATTCCACATTCGAAATTAACGTGAGATTCGACGGTATTTTTATTTTATAATGACCGGGGATTTAATGTCATTATGAAAAATAATCATAATCGATTTATAAGAATCTTTGAATTCATTAAAAAATATTCATATTCACGAAGATAAAAACATAAAATTCAATTTTTATTGATTTAACATCTTATTCACCTGTTGGGGATTGTGATTGCTGATAATTGTATTATTGACCTTGCTTTATTTTATTGACTTTACTTGCTTATTTTAATCGATTGTTTATGCCTTTGTTTTATATCAATTATAAATAAATGTATATGTTAGTGTTATTTCAAATAATGCGACGACGTTATTTAAGTTTATTTTCGTCAAAAAAATAAATATTATATGTAATTTTTAAATTAAAATACTATATTTATTATACAAAATTTAATCATTTAAATATTATATTTATTATAAAGCATGATCTGAAAAATTATAAAGGTCAAAATAAAAGTCTACGCAAGTTAAACTAGCCAACGTAGAAAATAATAAAGAAATAGATCAGCCAACATAAGCCTACGTTAACCTACGTAACTCAAATTAATATAAATAGAATTACTAAAATCATAAAATTGTTAAAGAATTTAGTAACTGTTCAGGACGAAGAGAATTCCAGTAACCACTCAGAAGAACTTACTACCTTTGGAGAAAGCCTCTGATTATCAATAAGAAGTTATTGACCACTTCTAAATCAAGCATAACACATTAAGATACATATTCTATTGTTATAAAATTATTATTTGTAATTATTGTACATACAAATAAAAGTTTATAAAAAACCTTTTTTCTTGTGATGTCATTTGATTTAATAGCCGAAATTTAAATTTACATTATCAAGAAACTTAATCTCTTTCAGTAAACTTATTCATCTAGGGAGGTTTTCAATTAACTAAATTGTAAATCTTCCTTCCTTTCTGTTGAGTTCTACGGAGGTTGAATTTATCGACAACTCCCCACGTTCTCAACACACCATTCAAAATTAATTCGATTTACACACAATTATTAAAACAAACGAAATTTCTTTTCTGGATTTTCCAGATAACATTTTTTACAAGAAAACTAAATAAATATTTTGCAAAAAGTTTTTACAAATAACAATATAAATGCAATTCGAGTCAGATTTGTTTCAAAATCTCTAAAAAACTACAACATAAAGAAGACAAGAGCAACACCTTACAACCCACAGAGCAATGGCAAAATCGATAGATGGCATAGAACCATCAAAGAAATTCTTAGATGTAAAGGAGATGACAAAAATTGTTAACTCATCTACCAGAAACTCTACTAGTTTATAGAAATGTTGAGGTATAAATAATATAAGTATCGAAAAAATAATTTTTGTTTTAATTAATGGATAAAATGAAACTTTATTTATCTTTTTACAATATTAAAATTAAATATATATATATGAACAATTAAATTAAAATTGTCACAACCCCCTCGAGTGAAAAAATTTTTGCAAACTCAAGAGCCCCCAGTGGTTATTAAGGGTCAACCACAACCCAATGTCAATCTAGGAATTTGTTTACTCTCTTTAATGAATTTATCGGGTCGGACGCTTCTTCTCGATTGACATCTGACTAGCAGTGCCAAGTTCGAAGGGCCTGCGGGTTCAATTAAAGACAGGACGGGCTGTGGACCCCAGCCTAGATCAGTGTCGCTCGGGGATGATTTCTTGATATGTAAGTATATGTTCTCCGATGAATGCATCACTCATGCCTGTATGAAATGTAAATGCTGTGTCAATAATTGATACTTGTGGCACTGTTGTGTGGTATATTTGATCGAACTTGCGGCAATGTTGTATCTGTATGTAAACTTGTGGCACTGTCATGTCTAAAACCATTATATATTATTATTATATATTATCATCATGTATTACATATCGCGTATCAATTTACTGTAGACCACATCATCTATGTTTATATTGTTTAGGTTTATATCATTTATATCATTTAGATCTATAATGTTTAACTTTAGATTTATAACATCTGACTTTACGTTATTTAGATTCATATCATATCGATGAAGTTCATATCCGTTAGGTTTACATCAATATTTAGACTCATATCGACATTTAAATTTGTATCAGTTAAGTTAATATTCTCAGCAATTGATGCTAAAATTTCTCTTTATCTGAACATTATTTACGTATCTGTTAATATTCGTTAACATATTGTTTCTTGATATCTGTTATATAATTTATCATGAGCATATCATAATTATCATAATTATACCATAATTCTACCATAATTATATAATTTATCTCTACAAATTCATAGAAGGACCATTTTACGTTTTATACCAACATCAAGTTTACACTCAATGGGTTATTAGTTTTATAATATTATATCGGCAGAGGATCGTCAAAAAAATTGTTCTGGGATGTTTCTCAATTTCTTTCAATGTCCTGAAATGTTCGGATTCTACTGCAACGTTCTCAAAATTTGTTCAAAATGTTAATGTTCGCTTAAAATCGTTTTTGGTGTTTTGTTTGTTCGTTTTTTTTGTTCTGGTTCTGTCTCGGAAAACTGTTACATTTATAACAGTGATATTTGGTGATGTCGAGGTGTATATTACTCATGGGGTTCTCTAATTGGCTGGTTTGGTCAATTTTGTATTTTGATTCGTTGGCGCGGATATTTTTAGAAACCACATCACTAAACAATGACGGCTTTGTCACCGATGAATAATGCTTATACATCGCGTGATGCTATTTTTAATTAATTGTCTTTGTATTTTTAATTAATTTCTAAATCTTTCAGGGGTTATATCTTGGCTCGGGAAGGTTCTACGACTTTGCGGGTTTCACTCAGAGGCTCGGCTCACTAAGAGCTCTTCGGAGATGGTCGGATAATCTATGATGTCTACGGGAAAGTTTAGTAAGGGCTTTGTTGTTTTTTGGGTTCGTTTTTAATTAACTTTTACTCTTTTTAAGGTTTATAACTTTTCTCGGGTACATGCAACCTTCAGATGAGTTATCACTATGAGCTCCTCTAACGATATTTTATCTAGGGGAAAATGTTCGATCGATTTCTTTTATCAGGTGGGTTTCTATTCATCATTGTATATTTTCTTTATGTCGTGTTTCTAGCTCTCAAAATGCTCTCCGGCTCACGAAGGAATCAACACCAACTTGGGAACAATTTCGACTCGATTTGTGATCTCGTTATGTAATTTGGTACTCAATAAATGTATTGTAACAACGTCTTATTCCTTTTTCTTTTCGATGCATAACTGCATGTGTAAGTGCATAAATGGGTTTTCAATCGCAACAAAATAAACGAAAGAGATAAATAATATAGTTTAAGAAGAAAAGTATTTTCATGACAAGATATCCAAATCATTTTAAAAAGTAAATAAGCAGAATTTAAATTAGGAAAAAATAGTATAAAAGGAAGAAGAAGAAGAAAGGACGGTGTTAATTATTCTTGGGTTTTAAAGTTTAAGACCTTAATTATTTGATATACGACCTTATTTATTTCGAATTTCAAAGTTAAATACGCGTCCTTAATTATCTAAGTCTCGAAGTTCAATTGCGTTTAATTATTCAAGCCGCATTGTTATTATTGTCATCTGAGAAAAACGCGTGTGATCGTTTGAGACCTATGCGAAGGTTTGATTCAATATGAAAGGAAGCGACTCAGCGAAAATAAAACAGATTAATATAAGTGCGGATTAAAAGCGAATAAAGCTTAAGACAATTGATTGATTGAAGAGAAATTAAATCAGAAATTCATTAAAGGTACGGGTTAATGTCCATATATAAATTATATATTTGTTTAATATATCTTTATATACCCTAAAATCTAATTGGAGTAAACGAAATATCGTTTCTCCAACTACCCAACATACAAATTCACGGAATAAGTTAGTTTTCCTTTAAATATTATAACGTGTTGTATATTTTGTGAATAATAAATAAATATTTTGTAAAACAACTCAATCTTATTTTTGACTTCATTTTAAAAGATCACCCAGATACACCAACAGAAATAAACCTAACAGTACATCAAGAAAATCCCCGATGAAAAATATCTTTAATAAATCATTAAGAATCATAACAAATAAACCGCAAAAACTAGTTACTCCATAAAACAAAAAGAAACAAACTCAACTAAACAATCTACTAAAATATGTTAATAAACCAAAATCAAGGAACTTCGAAAACAGGTACGACTCTTAACCAATAAAAGAAATAATTAATAATACAGCAGTAATTGAAATCAACAAAGAAGAACAACGGGTAAATCTGAGAAAAATAAAACTCATCAAAAAATAACCGATACTACACAAATAACATTATAATTCTCATTACGGAGGCTAGTGTACATGTATTGATAAATCACGTTAAATTTTTACGTCTATTGTGATTTGTAAATCAAAGTTTCAAATTATGTTTTGTTATTTCATAATTTTAAGCTATGTTTATTTTTACTTGCCTCTTGCAAAGAGTATTTTATTCGTTAACTTTTAACACATTTTTCCTTTATTTAATAATCAGGAAAAGAACAGGTCGAGAAAAGTTAAATGTCAATTTTATTTTCCATAAGAAACAAAAAGAAAGACTTGTTAAAAAAAGAAATTATTTATTATTTCCGTTTCCATATATCACAAAATAAATGAAAATTAAAATTTAAAAAAAGAAATCAATAAAAAATATTAAGTAGTTAGGCAGAAATATTGCCTACGATAAAATCAATACGTCAAACTTACGATTACAATTCTGTCCAGAATACTAAGCATAGACTAATATAAATTCCATCCCATTTTCGATTATCTCTGTCAAAAGAAACATTTTATCACTTCTATATCATCTATATTATTCGAAATTTTTAATAAATTCCCTTATATCACTAATTAGTCAAAATTTTTGATTTTGTTATTACAAAAGATTGTTATTGCAAATCATTCGATAAAGAAGATTGGCAAGTATTTTGTTATATCACTGTTTCTGTATCTGCTGATTAATCAGGTGTATATTATTTTATTAGTTTTTTTATTTTTGTTATTAATACATTTTAATAACTATAAGTCTATATTTTCATTACTAAAATACTATTGCTATAATCTAAAGTATTTCCATTGTTTACCATTTCATATGACAATCAAAAAAATTCCTTTTGCAATATACAATATATTATTTAAAAACAGTTTTAAAAACAAATTTTTGTTAACTAGATTTTTTATAAAATCCAGAGACTCAACATACCTACATTTCATTTTTCGTGAATTTAAGAAATGAAAGAAGCTAGATCTGCAATTGTGAGATAAAAATAAACGCAAAATTTTTAGACTTTTACAATTACTATATGAAACAGAGAGGACTGATTCTTTTTCAAAAGCTAGAAACAATGAAGATTGAAAAGGAAGAGGTCAAAAAAAAGTTAATAGAACTAAAATAAACAGAAAACAACCTCAAAAGAAAACCAAAATTATGAACAAGAAAAGTGGTTACGATATTATGGATTTCAGGTAGTTCCATATAAAGAATAATGAGAATCATCTTGGTTTTAAAATCTTCAAAAAAATCAGTTGTTAAAAAATAAAATTAAAGCTATTGATCTTGAAAGGTGTGAAAGATTTCAGATATGTTTTGGCTGTTGATTACAGAAGTCAGTCTTATTTTCTAATTAAAAAACTTTACCTTTGAAGAAGCTTATAAAATTCAAAACGATAACATTTAGAGCGAAAATGAAGACATACATAGATTATTGCAAATCATAGTCAAAAACCAGATAATTATGGTTGGGAAGGTAAAACATGAAAAAGAAAAGCACCATTGTTCTTCATTGAATATGTAGTAAAAATTAACAAGGTAATATTTTGTAAATTACTACTAGATAAAATACTTTCTTCGGCAAATTAACCTTTTTGATATTGGAATTTTTGTAAAACTTAGATAAAGTCGAATAAAACGATGAAATCCACGATAATCATAAGAGTACTCAAGAATAAATAAGAAGTTTTTTTCTAATTTTATTGGTTTTCTCAATATTCATAATACAGTAAAGTATTTAGGTCTGTAAAGTTTAAAATAAATCGCATGCATCAAAAGAAGAACTAAAGAAATCATTGTTGAAAAATGTAATAAGTTACTACAAGTACTTGACAATTTTCCCAAGGGTTATGGATGTTGATAATTCACATTTCGAATGAAAATATTTTTTTAAAAAATAGAAGTGTTTCTTTGATTTGTGGTAAAAAGTTTTTTAAAAAATTATTTAAAACAAATTTTATAAAAATAAATTATTACATATTTCTGGGAATCTCTGTTGCATCATGATATAATATAATAGATTAAATTATATATATATATATATATATATATAT
>MQRK01212624.1:0-10425 GCA_001938485.1 Girardia tigrina | reverse complement strand
ATATATATATATATATATATATATAGAAAGTAAGCTAATAAAAAGAATGAAAGTAGTTAAAATATTGAACAATTTTCTATTGCTTAGTTATTCTATATTGCTTTGTTTCGATATTAATATCTAAATTAATAATTCTTTTGTCGGTGGAAATATGCGTTGTTATTTAAGTGTTAATTATTTTTACACAATATGCAGTTTCACAATAATTCCAAGAATAAACGATGACTAAGTGGAATAAGAAGTACAAGAACACTTAAGACGGGATAGATATTCTGGGGAAAACTCTTGTGACAACATTTACTAAAAAAGGAATGAAAATAATACTACACTAATAATAAATATGATTTATAAAACAGGAGACCGAGGTTGAAGATGATGGTGGACATGGTAAAAATATCAAACACTGAAAGATTTCAAAAACTTAAAAATAGAATATTTATACTATAAAGATGATGAAACAAAATATTATATATAATTATAGACAAATAAGTACAAAAACAATGATCTGCACTTAACTCAATGCGTACAAAATTTATAAATTCGAAAATTGATCAAAATAAGTGATAATCTTTATTCATTTGGAACAGCACCTTTTCTTTGGAGGAAGGGACAGTTCTGTTGCTCGGATTGAATTGACAGATGTCAGGGAATAAAGGTTGGTCGGGATTTGACTTTTGATCGGAAGTTTTTCGGCTAAATGATAACTTGATAATAATATTGAAAATATGTCAATTGGTAAACAGTTTTTGTTATTGATCTTTAATAATCCAATTGAACGCAATTTATTCATATAATATAAAACTAAACTTGTTATATTTAATAGACCACATGTTAAATAAGCATTTTGGAACTAATTAAAGCAATCGGCCTTACTATTATAATAATTAATAATAATTGATAATGAGTGAGCTAATAATATAGGTCACTAATTATATACTTTATATATATATTATATATATTATATTATATACATTATATATATTATATCATTACACTATAGAAAACAATAAATTTTAACAATCTATTGAACCTCTGCCAGTTTTGTTCACCAGCAATATTCCCATTCTTTGTATGTCTGTACGAAGGAAAATAAATGGAACTGGTAAGTGTTTAAAACAGTTCTAATTTGCAGGATTATTAGTACAAAATTTTATATCTAATTCGTATGATTTCGGAAAATAAATGAATCTATTAAGTGGTCGACCACTAAAAAGAACCATACTGAATATTTAATAAAAATATAAAAACATTTAACTCGTGAAACTTGAAACCTAGAAATTCTAAATGTCAAGAATATTGTGGAATGTTATATATAAGCAGTGCTGGATTACCCATTAGGCAAAGTAGGCAACTGTCTAGGGACCCAGCCACTTAAGGGACCCCGCGAAAAAAAGAAATGTATTGTAGTATTGTGTTAAAAATTTACAAAAATTAGCAACGTCAGTTGACAGAAAAACAAACATTTAAAATTTCAAATGATTCGTGATCAACATTCAACTTTCAAAATGTTACTCGTATTCATTTTAGGTTGACTGAGTCAATTATTTCGGTTTGGCGACAGACGCCGATGAAATTCGCACAGCGTCGGTGTCGGATTACACCACACCAACACTTACGTTATTAGTTGCTGCGCGACTGACAGTGAAATGAAAAATATGATAAACTACTTACAGACAAAGAAAGTACTTGATGGTTTAATTCGCAAATTGCGATATGGGTCTGGTACTCTCGTCGGGGCAACTAAAGTTTGACTCCCTATGGGTCTTAACTGTTGTTGGGTTCTTGATCAAGATTATAATTCCTTAACACCAAAACTTTATTAATAACACAAATAACAATTATTTAAACAATTTTTCTTGAGGAACTTTCGTTTTTTTACCAAATTTCTTATACATAAAAATATGGAATTATAAATACTGATAAGTTATTTATTAAAACGATATTTTTTAAAAATTAAAATTTTTTCTTTAATTTTATAGATTAAACATTCTATTATTTGATAAAATTTGATTTACAATCAGTAAAATTTATTTTAACCCAAATTAACAAAAAAGAGTTTAACGTTTTATTTATTATCAATATTTATATTTAAAATACAATTTACGAATTCAAAATACAATTCACGAATTTAAAATACAATTTTTATTATTTTAAATACAATTTACGATTTTAAAATACATTTTACAAATCTAAAATACAATTTTTATTATTTGATATACAATTTACAATTTTAAAATACAATTTACGAATTTAAAATGCAAAAATATTTAATTTAAGCAATATTTTAGTTTATTATTATTTAATAGCGATTCATTAATTATAAAATTTTTAATGGTAGTTTCTATATATATTTTTATTAATTATTTATCGAATTTTAATTGGCAGAATTTCCAATTGGCTTTTAAATTTAAATTATCTTTCTTTATTACATCTCTGACAACAAAAATTTCATAAAGTTATTCTTCCAAATAACTTTTAAAATAAATGGAAAACAATTAAAATTCAATTATTTATGAAAATAACTTTTTTAAAATTAATTCAGATATTTTTTTAGTTATAACTGTTTTAGAAAACTTTTGATTTTAAATATTTCCTTATTTTAGAGATTATTTATAAAAAATAATTATTTCAAAAATTTAAAGAATGGGCCTGTCAATCACAAATGTATACATGAACTTTATCGTTTTTTTGTTACATAGAGTTCAAATATGAAACTTCACAAATTGATATACATGAAAACATGGTGCAAGTGTTGGGTGATGTTGCACCTTCATATTCAATGGTGAAACAACGGTGTATGATCAAAAATGACTAAAAAGAAGCAAAAAACTATTTCACAGACAAATCAAAACCTGTATGATCTATGTTCATATAATCATAGCTGTGATACATCTAACAGAAAGAGTATAAATAACCTTTTCGGCATAGATCATATCTTAAGTTACCGAAATCTGAAAAAAATGTTGAATTTCCATTAAGTCTGTACCGTCTGAGTCTCAGACTCTAATTGATGAAAACCATAAATCAAAAAGAAAAATAAGCAGAAATAGATATAAATGCAAGTAGTTGAGGTGAAAAGGTGTAACTTGGTATTATTTTTTCTCTGTTCAATAAAAGCAGAAATAAACGTATCTATATTGTGAAGGATAATTTGGAATGTTGTAAGTTTGTTGTTTGTATGCTGTTTAGATTGGTGCCTCTCCTACTCAGATGGGATTGATATGTTATTCGATTGATTATTTGAATCTAATGAAATTAATTTAATGATATTAATTTTAAGTACTAATTAATTAAATTTGATAATTATGAATTTTAATAATATTTTCAGTAAACGATTTTAACTTATTAAATTTAATATATTTTAAAAATTAATGTTTATTTAAAAAATTACATAATGTCTTTTTATCCAATAAAATTATGAGAAATTAAAATGTAATATTAAAATTTCCCATTCATTGATTTTTTCATATTTGAATACGTTATTAAAAACTATATCAATCAAAGAAAGATGACCTCTGAAAATTGTTGTGAAGAATCTGTTTGTGTTGTAAATAAATGTTTGCATTCAAATTGTGATGTTGTTAATATACATGGAAGAGTCCGTCACATAAAGAGGACAATCGTCTACAAATATCAGACAAGAAAACGCTATTTCTTAACACATTTAAACCAAATAAATATTTTTAAATTTAACCATTAACCATCCGACCACGTATTTTTTAATTAGGTTTAGTGTATGCGCATTTTATCAACTCAACGTTCACACGGCAACTTTGGATCGGCTTTGTTTACTACAGAAAGACAGCTTGAACGGGCAAATAGCGGGATAGCAACGTGAGAAAACATAAATAAATGAGAGCAAATCCAAATCGCGGGATGCGTATAATTATACCAGTAGCTGTTGCACTCGTAAATCGCAGGATACCCGGTAAGAGGGTTAATCTCGAATAGAATATTCAGTTTAAACTTGCCGATAATCAGAAGATCAATGATCATTTGAGAGTCAAATGATGTGATTCCATGCGTTAAATCAATCTTTTACCAAAGATGATTGACCTTTGTGTTTGAATAATCGGCACATAAAATATAAAACAAAAACACTCGATGGTTAATACAGCAACCATTGTTGCTGCTTTGTTTTTATTTCATTTATTGTAGGATGCATCTCGAGTCCCATATTTATCATTTCAACATTGAACCCAATAATCGAAAAGTTTAGAATCACCAGTGTTCCTACGAAAAGGGTCACTCAAAGTGACAGAAAAACATTTTTCGCAGTACTCAAAGCCTTAAAATTAAATTACGATGATTCAGAATTGGCGAAATTTGGATCAGTTTCATCATAAGTGTTGCCTATCAAATAGGATTTGACTTCGGTGGGACTAGGTGAAGTATCAGTGGCTGTTCCGGCACCAGCAGAAGACAGCTGATCAGGAAAGAATACAGTTTTTTAACAATTTTCCAATACAAAATAATAAAATAATCACATTCAAAACATAAATTTCAGTGGAAGATATTACCTATCTTATAAAATAACTTTTCGATGTTAGATCCTGTCTTCGCTGATGTTTCTTCAAATAGAATTTCTTCCTCTTCAATGAAATAGTTCACTTCCTACATCATGATGATTAATTTATTAATTAAAAAATATCATTACACTTTTAGGAACTTGATTTTCTAAATCTATCTTATTTCCAACTAACACTATGACACATACAGATTTTGCTTTGCTTCGTAATTCATAAATCCAGGATTTTGCTTTTTCGAAACTGTCTGGATTTGTAACATCATAAACCACAATGGCTGCATCAGAACCTCTGTAATACATAGGAGCAAGACTTTTGTACCGTTCTTGGCCTAAAAATATTCTTGACGAAATATAATATATTATTCTACTAAATTGTAAAAAAGTATTTTTACCGACAATTTTAATGTAAAAATTATATAATGATGTTTAAAAACTTATAATTCCTTTTCATCTAAAAAGGTGTTTGTGAGGAATATTTTAAATTGTTTGAATGTGTGAATGTATTGATGTTGTATGTTGATTTAAATATGTTGAACTTAGAATGGTAATTCTCCCACTCAGATGGAAATTGGTATTTATTTTCTATTTACAGAGATTGACTATTCGAACATAATTGAAATAATAATTTTATAAGTTTATATTTTTGTAAATTAACAATTAAAATTAAGTTTAATATTTTTAAAAAGAAAAGTATTTAAATTGGTATAAATAAAATTACTAAAATTTAAATTAAATTCATTTTTAATAATTTGATAACATTAATTATTATTTTGGGTTTTTATTAAGAAATGGTTGAAATTATTATTTTTAATTAATGTTTTTAAAAATTTAGTATTTTAAAATGATTTAGAAAAATTGTTCGAATAATCATGATTAAAAATACAAATAACAAAACCAATCAGAGAGATGTCAAACTGTGAAAGATATTCCGAGAGTTGCAAGGACTCTAATTGTGATAATAATAAAAATTCAAATGAAAAATGTCTCAATGTTACTAACACTGTTTTTGTAAATTTCAAAAAAAGTAATTTTTATTTTGAAAAATGTATTTTTTTAAATGAGTAATAAATACAGTCGACTTCGGATAACTCGATAATCAGGTTTACTCGATATGTTGTGGTTGTTCCGGCTCAGAGTGATGATGGAAGCAACAGCAATGATTATGACATTGATTCCAATGTATCGTTAAAAGAAGCGCTGCTGACAGCCAGAAAACTTCACAGATTTGTTCTCTAGTCGCGTGACAGGTCAAGTGAACAGGCATGCAGACTTCTTAACTTTGTAGAGGAATTTGCCTCTGCTAGAGTGAAGCAAACATTAATTACTCAGTACTTATAATGTCTGAGCTGCCCATTAAAAATGTGAAATTTATTAATTGAATAAAGAACTAATTTTATTTATCGTTATTATTGTATTTATACTTTTATGATTTGTTGTTGAAAATTATGTTTTCATTATTGCTTTTTAACACTTATTACTGTATACATCAACTTCGTTATATATATACATTCTGTAGTATATCATGCCTTTACATAAGAATCACTCATTTTTCTCAACACATGGATAGCGGGAAAGGGAAATATATTATTGTTCGCTTAACTCGATAAGTTTCGGAAGTCCCAAGCATATCGATTTATCCGGAGTCGACTGTAATTTTGTAACAGATAAAGTGAATGTTATTAACATTTGATTATGCTGGCAGTCGAATTCAACAATTCGGATTTATTATGTCATCATAACACGTGAAAAAAAATTTATATTTATTTAACAAGAATACTTTTCAAGAGTATAGTTTGTACTTTGACAATGATAAATAAGATCACGAATTGTTAAATAAAATGATTTTTTATGTATGTACATATAAACTTAATATCTATCAACCATTTCTGTTAGGAATATTTTCAAACATGTTTGGTTATTGTGCTAATGTTACATAATGTTTAAGAGTGGTGCAAGACAGGAAAACTTGTCACACCAGTAGGAAATCTATGCAAGGCCTCGCTGCCAATCATGTTGAAAGATTTGAAACATTTAAGCAAACATTTCTGTAACAAACCTAAAATTTTATGAGCGACTACAAGTTTTCTAGGTTCGATTCTTAGGAATTAATGTTTTTGATTTCATATTTAAAAATTTGCCGATATTAAAATGTGAAGGACGAATCACAAAAATACCCAGTCTTTTAGAATTTAATTTTTATAAACTTTCAGAATTCCATGCTATTTTGCTTGTTGAGAGCCAGAAAAATGAAAAATATCAAAGACATTTTTCAATTAACTAATCGAAAATCTAGTCACAATCTCGTTTTTCTCTTTTTTCCATACATACACCATAGAAATGTGCCATAGGGACGAAACTTTTTCAATAATTTCATTTTTTTCTGAACTTTTTATTGCTTTTTAAATTTTACATTAAGAGTGTGTTAGTTGCCTCCGTAATTTTTGTCGTTTTAATTTCATGTTTTACTTAATAAAGTTTTCCAATATTCAATTTTCCAACCATAAAAATACTTTTATATTTCAAAAAAATTTTTAAATATAGTACCCATTTTTAAATTCAATTTTTCTTTATCATTTGCAAGTCTAGGAATTTGGAACTTTAATCTCTAACGAAGTTCCAAACGTCTTCCTCTAATTAAATTTATTTTAAAAATAATTACTGGATATACTTTTTGAGAAACATAAAATATTTGATTTAAATTAATATTTCTCCGTGTAATATTTATAATACAAGTTCCAATTATCGATATATCACTTACATTATCACATGCAATTGATGTTATTATTTCCTTATTTACAATCAGTTTTAGATTTCGTTAATAATATTAATTGGAGCGCCAGTATCCAATAAGCAATTTGTTTTAATATCTTGTATTACGTGTTCAATTCCTCGTCTCCCAAAAAATGTTTTATAATCAATTACTCCTTTTAGATTAATTACAAATCCACCTACATCGCCTTCAGATAGTACCTCTTTATCAATTGGTTTTTATTTCATCAACTCAGCATATTCCATTATTTTTATTATCATTGTAAAAAAGAAACCACTAATTTTGTCATCTACAAAATTCTCAAACTACAACATACTCATACTATCTATACTATCATCTATGCTCATTTTTATAAATAGAATTATAATAATCTAAATTATAATTTAAATTGAATTTACAATTATATATTAAACATAAATGTTTCACTATATTTTTAATTTTTAGCAGATGGCTCCGAGCATCTCCTGGTCTTTATGATCCCTAAAGTATGACTGTCGCTTTGTCTCATATCCGGTCTGATTTTCGTCTTCTGTAGTATTGATTCCAGCTATGCTCAAATAGCTATTTCGTTCCCCTCTTTAATTTTTAAGTTTTATTGTTACTTTTCTAAAAAGTTAGTTTTAAGGGATTAAATTTTTATATATTTTAACTATTTAGATAATATTAATACGTTCAAAAAATGGAGTCGCAATGGGTTCCAAATTAGAACCAACATAGGTATCAATTTTTACGAAATCTCTTGATGGTAAGATCAATATATATACCCAAGGTAAAGAGCTTTACTAGAAATCTGTAAATAACATTTTTTTTTGTTTTTAGAATCCAATCCCTGATATAACCATTCTTAAAATCCTTGAATGGTCTTTGCCCTAATATTCCCTTCAGAATCGAAGGAAAATAACAAATTTCCTTTTCTTGACATTATTGTCACTAGGATGAATGGGAAATATAGAACTAAATTATACAGAATTATAAGAGAAAGCATAATAGAGTTCAAAGAATTCCACTTTTAAAAACACAGATCATGGCTTGTAATATTTTCCGAGAACTCTTAAGGGACAACATGTATACAAACAAACAGGTATCCACTTCCGCTAATCCTGATCAGCCCAAAGAGACACAACAACAAGAACAAGAATTACCATTTACATGTACACTATGCAAAAAGTGATATAAAACGAAGAGATAGCTGATCAGGCACCTTAACCAGGATCATAAATTGGAGAACCGACAATGACACCAACGCAAGCCAGTACAACATGTAACACAGAAGAAAAAGTCAAAGAAAACCTCAACATCCCAGGCAACTAGATTCAATCCATGACGGACCCCGCGAATATCTCGACGGTAGTGGAGGAAGCGATAGGTACTGAAGAAACATATCTGACTTTTAGGATTGCAGATCTAACTACAATATGACAGTTCAAATGTTCCTTTCGCGGCTGTACGAAGTACACGAATTTAGCAAAGAATATGTAGAATCATAAATATAAAACCCATGGGTGGTCGTTTCTTACAGGGAAACCGAAAAGATGTCGGAGACCGAAACTATCCAACCCCATAGGAGGCATATCGTGGGGTTCCTTTAATTTGGGGGGACCCTCTAAAAAGCCTAGATGCTCAATACCATTCGAAAGAGATCGGAGGCCCACATTGGTGAGACAAATCATCATCTTAAAACCCGTTTTAGTAAGCATTCACAATCAAGTCGATAGAGTAAGGTTAAACTAAAACAAAAATTAAAAAAAACTTTTTATAAAATTAACATTACGACTTACAAATATTAAATTATAATTATTGATGACGGAATACGAAATTCCGAAATACACACATATATATATATATATATATATATATATATATATTAGAAGTGTATAAATACAGAACTTAAAATATCTCTCAATTATTTCCTGTTTACAAATTCTTTCTGGATATACAGAAATATGTTAATTATATTTTTAAATGTAAAATTGCTGAATGTTTAGTTTTATTGACAATACTTAATAAATTGTTCTTCAAATCTAAAAGTTGTTAAGATTAATCCTATCAAAAAATTATTGAGTTGTTACCATATAGTTTATAGTTTCAATGTTTTTAATTAAAGTAATTTTAAAGTTATTCAATGAAATTAAAGTCACTGAGTGTCGCGTACAATGGACCATAACTGATTATGTATCATTCTCACACTACCAGAGATCTTACTTTGAAACGTGACGAAATCGTCGCAGCTGAAAATAGAAGGCTAACCTATCAGGTTCTAACATGCCATAAAAATAATACAAAATACGACATTATAAATTGTTTATCCAATTGTGATGTTATTTAAAACTACCTAATATGCAAATGTTTTCACATCTAGAGCATGTTTTTATTGCTAATTTAGGTAGGTTTAAAAGCAATTTTATCTCAAGTTACAAAAAATCATATTAATATGAATCCATGATAAGTAAACAGACACCCATGGGGCAGACCCAACCAGTAAGAAAAATGTTGTTGATAAAATAGATATATAATTACTAGGGCACGGAATTTAATGACCTTAAAAATCAAAAAAATGACTATTTTATTTCTTCTCTTTCCGGGTGAGATATTATTTTGTTCTTCCCCTCTGCTAATAGAGTCGCCACCGTCACCAATCCGCCGCAGTCATACCACTGCACCACCCACTCTGTTATCCATGATTATCAATGATTCAGTTAAAAAAACCTCTATTTTTCCTTCAAAAAGAGAAAGAGAATAACGATACGGTATTGAATAGTTTCCAGTAGGATTTTTCAAATATTCGCGAAAATTGACTTAAACAATAGTTGATTATGTGGCAACTGAAATTAAAAAACTCTGAGAAATTAAAGACGCACTGCATGAAAAGCTATATTTAAAAAAAACTATGAATCTTTCAAACTCCGAATTTAATTTGACAAATAAATTCCCATTCTATCTCAGATTATAAAAACAAAACAAATTTTCTTAACCTATATATATATATATATATATATATATATATATATATACAGGAGTGGCCATAAGTCGCTTTACCCAGTTTTAATAATAATAAACACAAAATTCTAAATGATACAACTTTTATTTAATCAGCGTACAATAATAATTTCAAAACAAAAACTTGAAA
>MQRK01212622.1:9967-22695 GCA_001938485.1 Girardia tigrina | reverse complement strand
AGAGATATGGAAAAATTGATTGATGGAATCTAGTGAAAGCCTTACTGTTGATCATCATAAAGATGATAAAAATTGTGAATATAATAAATGTTCTGACAAATGTGTGAGTTCTCTTAACACTTTATATTTTTAGGTATTAAATTATTTCTTTAGGGGATTCTGTTACCCAAAATTTTCTTTCTGAGTAAAAAGATGAATTTTAAGTGAAGGGTAGTTTGGTATGGTTTCGAAGCATGAATTACGTGTTTCAGATTTATCATTACCAGATAATTACAACTTTACAATTTCTAATTTACTTTTACAAGTCATCTGACAATCTGTCGAAAAGTAGGATGTCCATCTGTACTGAGAAGTATTTTAAAAGTATTTGTAAAAGTAAAAATACATATAAAACTTACTCTAATTAGATTGTTATGATATAGAAAAATAGTGAAGAAAACATATATTACAAACAATAATCATTTATCACGTGTATTATATGTTTTGTTCTAAATATAACGTCTTCAGGTACTTGGTCCATTGAGAAAAAAAGATTTAAACAAAAGCTGCTTACTTTTTTTACCACATTTACTTCCTCTAAAGGATAAAGTTTGTTTTTTTCCGAATCATCGAAATGTTACCACTCTTTAGATCGGGATCCTATGATCTCATTTAAACCGTTCTATCAGTATTGTTGTCAAGTGAGTTAAGAGAACTCACACATTTGACAGAACATTTATTACATTCACATTTCTTATCATCTTTATGATGATCAACAGTAAGGCTTTCACTAGATTCCATCACTCAACTTTCAATATCTCTCATTATAATCTGAACTATACTTGAGAAATTTATTTTATCAAAAAATTTTTAATTTAAATTTTATTGGCTTATATAAAATATTTCTTTAGTCTTTTTTAAACATTAATTTGATTTTAATTATTTAAAAATTTACGAAAATAAATTCAATAAAATTATTTATAAGTTGCAATAATAAAAATTAAAAATTTGAATATTAAATGTAAATTTAAATAAATTAGTTTCAGATTATAAAAATTAAATATTGACAATCCATCTGGTTAGGAGAGGCACAATCCCAAATCAACATACAACATTTAAACATACAAAAACTACACAAAACAATTACACACCAAATATTCCTCACAATCTTCCTGTTTGGGTCATAAACTTTTCTGACAACCCTCATGTTTTACAATGATTATGTTCTCTTTCAATAACATCGTCACCTAAACTATTTTTAATGTGTAATATACAATAAAATCAAAAGAAATTTATTTTCTTTGAAAATTTAGGAAATTTGGATTATTTTATTTTTTCTTAAAAAATACTAAATATATCCAAAATATAGATCGAAAACTTTTATCAGGAAATACGATAATTATAGATTTTTCGTTTGTCATTAAAAGATGTGTTCGTGATAAAGAAACCAAACTCAATTGAGGATAGAATGAGTAAATGATTCTCAAATTTATTCAAAAAATATTCGAAACGGTTAAAAAAATACTTGGGCAACAGAACCTTAATTTTCAGATTAAATATTTTAATTTTAATTTCATTTAATTTATATAAATCGTTTTAAAAATCAAATATATTTTTATATGATTTCTGTTGAAAAAATAAAAAAAGGTATATTTCCTATTAACTAATTTACTGGAAACAAGCAGCTCGTTAGCAAACTGAGGTTTATCAATTTTATTAACCCTTTAATCGTGGACATTTTGACACCAACATAAAATAATTTATAATAATTTATATTCTTGTCGAAACAATGATTTTAGTGATTATTCTAGTGATAATAATAAAATTAGAATATAAAAATTTAAAGTTATACTGAGGCCTAAAACAGGCACGTGAAGATTTTGAGAAACTCATCTAAATTTTTGAATTGAAATCTTACTAAACATTTTAAATATATCATAAACTAAAGATTAAGATGTTACATTTAAAAAGAATAAATTAAAGTGATCTAAAGTTTATAAATCAAATTACAATATTAATAATATGTAAAAAGAAATGTTTTACATTACATTTTAAGTAATAAAATTTGTAAACTAAATAAACTTGAGAAAGAGGTAAAAGATAAGATTTTAAGAATATTTAAACAGAGTTTAACGATTTTTTACAAATTAAATACAATATTTCAAAAAAATAAAATTTACATTTAATCAAAAATTATATATATTTATATTTACAATTATTTTGATATTATTGTTTTGTGCAAGAAAACTGAAAAAGTGTTCCCCTGAAATATACTTAAACAAAACTTCTTTAAATATTATGTTATATGTATACAAACAAGCAAATAGAACACAACATTAGGATAACACTAGACAAATTATGTACAGATACATTAGTTAAAAAACAATTAAAAGAAGAAAATACTGAAGAATACAAACAAATCATTAAAATTCAATATTCTGAAGGATTTAGAGCGTTTAAGAAGAATATTTGTAGAACAATAAGTAGTGTTAAAGTAGTCTCTGTCACATACAAAATTCAAAGTTTCCTCTCAAACAAATCGAAAACAGTTTGTGATTTGCAAGCTAATCTGATATATAAATTTAATTGTCACGGGTGTCAAAACTCGTACATCTGAGAGACAAATCGTCATCTCAAAACCCGGATTAGCGAGCACTCGCAAATGAGTCGATCGAGTAAGGTTCTTGATCATTGGTTATGTTGTAAGGATAGAACCTCATCCATTTCAAAAGATGAGTTTTCTGTTCTACAAAAGGGATTCGATTTACATTACGAACGACAATTTTGTGAATCTCTACTAATAAGACACCACAACCAATCAAATAACATTCAGAATGGGCAAAGTAAGGTTATTTCAATACTTATATTTTTAATTAAATTATTTTTGCCATTATTATCCAATAATACTTTAATAAATTATAATAATCACTCTAAATTTTTCAATTAAAATTAATAAACTTTTTAAAATTATATTATTAAAAATATTTAAATAATCAAATATTTAAATACCTAATTTCCAAATATTGCTGATGATGATGTTGCTGATGACTCATAATTAATATTTTTTAAAGATTTGTTTATACATTTTATATTTTGTACATTTATTTTTAGTAGACACAAAACAAAATACAAGATGGAAATTTTCGAATTTCGATTCGGCACTGCTGGAAGGACAGCTTATTAATTAAAGATGCTACAAAAGAGATATAAGACGCTATTGATATATGGAAAAGTCAATCATGCTACAATTGCAAGGCGGTACAAACCATTTACATCTGGTAACATGAGCCTAAAAGATCAGTCCCATTTCGGTCGACCAGAAAAGTTGACGCTAGAGATTTTCAAGCCGCTTTGTAAACACAACCTTTGAGTAGCAGGCTTCAACTGACAAAAGAAATATGTATTAAGTCACACCAAACTATAATAAATCACTATAGATAATAAGTCACTGTAAGATCCAATTTGATTTTGTGCACAAATAGCCAAAGCCAGATCCAAATGAGTTAACTTCAGCACAAGCTGTCAAAAGACTATAAATTTGCGTGAATTGCTCAATAATCTTTCCGACGATTATTTTTGAAAAGGGATTGTTACATCAGATGAAAAGTGGGTATAACTTGTCAACCACAATCCGAACAGGTTTTCGGTTTAGAAGGGTCAATTAACGCCACAATCAATTCGCCAAGAAGATCATGATTTCCATCAGGTAGAATTTTGAAGGAATTGTACATTTCTAATACATTCACCTCCTAACTGTATTGCTAACAACTAAAAACGTTTATAACAAGCTATAGTCTAAGTATCCAGCATTTATCAGCCTAAAGCGCGCCTTGATGAAGCAAGACAAGCTTAAGCACTTGTAGCCAAGGCGAACAAAGATAAAATCCAAGAAATTCAAAATCAATGTTTTTCTATGGTGTATTAAAACGTTTTGGCCAACCTAATAATAAAAAAATCATACTTATTTTATTGATTTTTTTAAAATTCCTAATTGGCATTTTCTTCCTAAGATGGAAGAGAAAATTATCTCAAATATAAAAAAATAAATAAAAAAGATGGAATTTTGTAATAATTTATTATTTTATTTATTTTCGAATTATCTTGCAGAATGCTTTCAATATTATATTTTAAAACCTTTAATGCATGATTCTCTTAAACTAGGGTCATTGACTCCTAACTTATGCTCAATCCAGAAAGAATATTTATTTTTTTATGTATTGTATGTTCCTGGAAAAGAGAAGTATGCATTGACGTTGTACATCCACAAAAGGTTAACAGATTTCATTAAGTACAAGATAAAATTATAAAAGTCACTTAATATAAATGATAATATTATAAGAAAAAAAATTATGTTGAGGTTTTATTTTAAAAGATTTTATTTTTATTTATGAAAGCTGTTAAATAGTGACAATTGATATAAAAATACTGAAATTGTCTATGACAGAAATTCGTTAATTTTTGATTAAAACTTTTATTTTAACAAATTTATAAAATAGGGAATCGAAGAATATTCCCGGTTGTCAGGATTGGATGTTCCATGTCGAACTTACTCCTGGTTTAATTTAATTAATTAAAACTTAATGAAAAATTTATACATAAAAATGACTTTGATTGTTCGGAAATTTAAAATTAAAATCTCCTTTTCAAAATATTAATGAACTTTATTTTTTATCATTTTTATTTTCTTTTTTTAATAAATTTTAAATTTAAATAAATTTAAATTTATAAATTATAAATTTATTAAGTATTTTTTATAGAAAAAAATAAAAGTAATGCGATCTAAAAAGGATATTTTATAATAATTTTATTTAATAATAAATAAGCTACATTATGAAGAAAAACAATATAATATTACAACTTAAAATAGTAATAACAAGTAAAGCATAGAATATAAAAATATACTTTTTATAAAACCCCGCGTAAATTGCCATTGTTCCTGTAGTGGAAAATCACCGAGACCACAAAGATCGACTAAAATTTTGTCCGGATGGAATTCTGTTTGTCTGTATTTAGATTGGAATTTACATTGAAATGAGGTTTTTTTAATTCCTGGAACTTTGCAGATTTATGAAGCTCCGATATGAATCCATCGCGATTTTCAATAATTTGATCGATTCGGAGTCCAGATTTCGGATTAAAAACTCGAGCTAGTTATCCAATCGAGCACTTCAAGGTGGCTAAATGAGTGATCAGTTAAGGAGAGAATTTTAGTTTATGGTCCAGCTTTATGATCACGGGGGAATATTGAAATATTCGGCCTTAATTGATGATTTGAAAAATCTAATCTGTAGAGCGCTCTTTAAACAACCACAAAGTTTATTTTTACCCCAGAAAAATTATGGCACAGGGAGGGGTGCTCCGAGTCCAGAAAAGCAATATTTTTTTTGAAAATTCATCATCAAAAAGATATATCTAAATAAATACTAATTAATGAAGAATCCAATAATGTATTTATTAAGAAAAATATACAGCAAATTCCAAAAGTTATGACAAATAAAAACATTTAAATTTGAATTTGATTGTTTTTTTTTCATTTCTAAATACGAACATACATTTTAGTCCTACTAGATATAACATATATAGTAGTTTAATTTATAAATATTCGTATATTAATTATTTTCATATATTAATATTCTAAACAAGAGAAGAATATTTTCAAAAAATAAAATATACTTTTATTACTTCTAATTATGGTAACCGAAACATTGCCATGTTAACCGCGACTGTTGCTATGGTAACGGGTGACCCCCCTGGGGGGTGGTAACGAACATACATTTCCCCCCTACTATATCTATATCAAATAATATAAATGATTCTGGATATAATAAACTCATGAGATTTTTGAAATCAATTAATTAATAATTTAATCGCAGATTAAAATTGTTATATAATGAATTAGAAATTACAGTTGTAATATGGAAAATCGTTATAAAGACAATATTTCAATTGATAAATTATTTTTCATCAATAATTAACGAAATTAAATTTTTTTATTGGTGTTTAAAAAAGTGAATAAAAGTCTTTACAATTTTAACAGAAATGTTTCTAATCTAAATAGAAATGTTTATGTTTTGAACAAAATGGTTTACATAATTGAACAACCTTGTAACTGATTCATGTGTTGTCATCGGTATTACACATTTATGCAAACTTTCAGGTCAATCTGACCACGGAGAGTTAATGAAAAACCGTTTGCCGGATTTAAGCCAACAAAATATACAAGCAAATGAAATGATATACTATATATAAGGTAAAAATATTTATTACTAATCGTAAATATATAAATATTTTTAAAGTATTTATAACATATTACTTTATCCCTAAATTAATTTAAATGAATGTTTGACTCTGAATATTTATTTAAAAAAGATAATTTGAAACTTACTTCAATCCAAATATAAACGGGCATAACAAGAATTGCAAGACTAATATCCGCTATAGCCAGGGACAAGATAAAATAATTTGTTGTTGTCCTTAGGTTACGTTCTTTGATTACACTGAGTACAACAAGAGAATTTCCGAGAAGAGTAAATAATGGAATTAGGAAGAGTATCAGCAACCAATATCTCTTTGGTGGAATTGGGATGATTGCTGAGTCTGTAAAATGCCAAGAGCTATTCTCCATTTGATTTGTCGATTCCCTTTGAAAATCTAACCTAAAAGGTATCATATGATAAAAATAATAAGAATAATTATGAAAAAATTAATTTTAATTTATCTACTTCATCTGTATTTTTTTTATTTTATCGTAAATTTAATTAATAGTATTTTATTGAACTCTATTATTATATAACGTATTTCAGTAATATACAATTTTTTATATAATGTCGCATCGAAAAATTGTCATTTTTAATTTTGGTAAAATATATTTTAACCATTTCACTACGCAATACGTTTTGAGATTTTGTCTCCGCGAAGTTTGTTGTGAGTGTTCGTGCAGAACTAAAAAGTATAATAGAGCTGGTAACTAATTAAATAAAAACATGACACAAAAATGCATTTTCAGACAGTTTTTGACACAAATATTATTTTTGGTATATACGTGTACAGCAAAGAAATCGTTAATAGTGTTATAAGGTTAATATTAACTACCCTGCCTCTTTGAACAAGCATGACTCGTCGTCAAAAAACTTTCCCGATCGCAACAACCCGAGTGACGCTCATTCATACAACAAAAGACGTTCCCTAGACCCACAAAACAAGCATCACTCGTAGAAATATTATAAAAAAAATATTCTTCCACTTGCTCGAACAGGCATTGTGGAATGTGTTTGTTCTGTACAGAAAACGAGGTGGCAGTATCAGTAACTCCAAATTTCGAGAGAGAGTAATGTTGCAATATTTGGAGAAATACCACCCTCCATAATTTTCATCAAAGGTAGGTAGACCATCAAAACCTCCAAACCCTTTACGCCTCTCAGAGATGCATTTAATTGATACGATTCCACCGACACAATACAAAACGGGACCAACCACGCGTTGCGTCGTGTGTTACAACAAAACTGATGAAAGGGGAAAGAAAGTCCGAAGAGAGACGAGATATTGGTGCCCAGATTGTGGGGCAGGATTGTGCATTCCATGCTTTAAAGTGTATCACACTATAAAAAAACTTTTAATAATAAATGTAAAAATATTATTTTTTTTATTATGATGAGTTTCCAACCACTAACATTTAGGTAATATTTAGTGTTGTATGTATTTATTATATTTAAGGGTTTTACGACCTATTATTGTCAAAAAGGACCATAACAAAAGTTTTCAATGTTTAAATTATTAATTTGTTCATTTTTGATTTTTTCTTTTTCGATTATTTTATCTACAGTCTCACGAGTGAGTCTGTCTATGATGGACTTAGAGTAACCGTTAAAGTAACCGTTATTATTCAATAACTTGCTCAATGCATCAATACTTTTAATAGATTTGGAAAACGTAGAAGAAAGAGACTAAGAGCGGTATAACAAACCTTTGATCATATTCCTTTGATATTTAAACTCACAAAAACTGTTTATGGAGGTGTACAAACCAGTATCAGTTTTCTTTCACAATATTTCAGTTTCATAATGATCCTTTTTCCTTTCAATTAACAAATCAAGGAATGGTAATTTTCCGTTTATTTCCTGTTCTACTGCAAAGAATATATTGGGATGAATCGAATTCATGTAATCTAGAAAAGGAAACACATGTTCTCGAGATTCAAAGACTAGAAAGATATCATCCACATATCTCTTATAAAGTAGTGGTTTTTTCCCCAAAAACAATTCTTTTTTTTCTTCAATGGAAGAAAGAAATATAGAGGCTAACGTTGGAGCCAATGGTGAACCCATTGCAACCCCATCTATTTGTTTGTATCATTCACCATTAAATAAAAAATGGACATTTGAAGTAGCAAATGTTAAGAGTTTACGAAAAGCAACTTCATCTAAATCAAAATTGTCCAGATTATTCTTACGCCAAAGTTCACAACATAATTCAATAGTTTACTGTAACGGAACATTAGTAAATAGACTCGATTCATCAAAGGAAACTATAAAATCATTAGGAATGAAAGATTTTATCTTCGTATTTAGCAATATTGTGCTGAGACGTACGATCATAGATAGAACCGGTCGCATTGGAACTCTATCTTTATGTACTTTAGGAAGACCGTATAATTTTGCTGGTTGAGAACCAGACACATGAAGTAAGTCAAAAACATCCTTCGTAATGTGTCCATCATTTAAAAGGTTTTTTAACAACGAGAACAAGTATTCTTCATCTTTCATTGGAGGTAATTTTCCATTTTTTCTAAATTTCTCAATTTTAAGGAATTGTGGGCAATTTAAAACATTATTCATTTTATTTGTATGCCAAATTATCCAAGATAACAAATCCATTACCTTTATCAAATTTACTAACTCGGATATCTTTTTTAGATAAATTTTTTAAAATACAAAAATCTTTATTGTTTTATTTCAAGTTTTTGTTTAAATATTCGTTAGCACTTTTATTTAAAGCGTGTTTAAAATTATTAAAATTAATATTATTCAAATAAATAGGATTTGTAACATAAAAACCGAACATTGCTTCAATTTTCGCCTTAAACTTATTTGTATCAAATCTATTTTTAATAGAGTGTTTAGGGCCATATTTTAATAAGTTGTGTTCATCTTTAGACAAAACCGTCTGACTTAAATTTAAAACAGTATTTTCGACATTAAATTTAAATACACCAAACAATGTTCTCAAGTTAAATTATTTTTTATTTTGTGCAGCAATTTTACTTTTATTGGTTTTTTTAGAGTTATTAATCGATATAACAATACATAAATGAAAACAAAAATCATCACTTACATTTTTTAGTGCAAATCTGATCAGTGTTAATTCTTTACCAATCTCGTTTCTTTCTGTTTCTCTCTCTCGATCATTCGCCTCAACATTTTCCGATGAATTGATCTTACATCTTCACTTTGTAAACATTCAAGTAATTTTAAGTTTAATAATTTTAAACACGCTTTAAATAAAAGTGCTAACGAATATTTAAACAAAAATTTGAAACAAACCAATAAAGATTTTTGTATTTTAATAAAGTTATCTAAAAAAGATATCAAATCGTACATTTGATAAAGTTAATGGATTTGTTATCTTGGATAATTTGGAATACAAATAAAATGAATAATGTTTTAAATTGCCCACAATTCCTTAAAATTGAGAAATTTAGAAAAAATGGAAAATTACCTCCAATGAAAGATGAAGAATACTTGTTCTCGTTGTTAAAAAACCTTTTAAATGATGGATACATTACGAAGGATGTTTTTGACTTACTTCATGTGTCTGGTTCTCAACCAACAAAATTATGCGGTCTTCCTAAAGTACATAAAGATAGAGTTCCAATGCGACCGGTTCTATCTATGATCCGTAAACAGTTTTTGTGAGTTTAAATATCAAAGGAATATGATCAAAGATTTGTTATACCGCTCTTGGTCTCTTTCTTCTACGTTTTCAAAATCTATTAAACGTATTGATACATTGAACAAGTTATTGAATAATAACGGTTACTCTAATAGACAGACTCACTCGTGAGACTGTAGATAAAATAATCGAAAAAGAAAAAATCAAAAATGAACAAATTAATAATTTAAACAATGAAAACTGCTTTACACCTGAGTATACTCTAACCTTACCTTACTCCGAGGGTTTTAAACACCTCCAGAATTCGATCTTGAAATCAACAAATAACATTTTAAATTTAAAAAATATTTCTCAATCATTTAAAGTTGAGAATATGTTTTGCAATAAATCACATACTCCTTTAGGATTGTGTTCGGACATTGTTTATCAATACACATGTAATGGGTGCAATGCCACATACATCGGAGAGACTGCCCGTCATCTCTGCAAACGAGTCCAAGAACAGTCAAAAAGGGGGAAAGAGTAATATTGCTGAGCATAAAAAAACGTGTAAATGAAATATGAGCATAAATTATTTTAAGATTTTGTGCGAATATTTTACAAATTATTGGGAGAGAGTCATGTGAAGCATTGTTGATAAGATCATGTGATCCTAAAATCAATGTTCAAACAGCACTCTCAACTAATTTGTTAAGAGTTTTCGATTATACTTACGTAAGTGATTACACAATCATTTATTTCTTATATAAAAGCAATAAAAAAAGAACATAATCAGTGATCTGATGATGACGGTTAAACCGTCGAAATATATTATCCTAAAATATATTTTAAAATTTATAAATAATGTCTTTATATTGAAATTTAAAATACTTAATTAATTCTAATTATTTTTTACAATTTTCAATTTGATTTTAATTCAAAACAATCTTTTAATAATTTTGATCAGTGAACCAAAATTAATTACCTCCTCATAAACTACATATAAAAGTCTGCAAAAACGCCGGTTTTAAGTATATGGGTTTATTTTATACATTTTTATTTAAGATTTTTATTTACTTAAGGATGATTAACACAGGGTTCTTATATTGTTTAAAACGAATAAAAGTTAGAACTAATCCGATTATAACTTAATTGAAGTAACAAAAATTTAACTTTACCAAACATATAACGGCTGAATGACACAAAAAAAAAGATTATTAAGTACATAATAAGAATGTATAAAGTCACTATTTATAATTAGAAGGAAAACAATAGCATTTCTAAAAATAAATAATTTATTTGTCACACCAAAAATTAAAAAATTATGACAGAAAATAATTGAAAATTTGCTTATAAATTATTTATAATTATAAGAATTTTGTTAGTAAATCTCTATGGAAAAGTTGATGTTCTTTAAAGCTGGCGACGGATTGATAAATGGTTTGTAAAATTCTCTTTGACTTCTGTTGAAAGATGTCTCTTCGTGAAAGCCATGTTCTCTTAACTGACGACCTTTTCCTTGAAAACAATGTGTAAATGCATTTGAGAATTAACATTCGGGAATTTACTTTCATTTTCGAATTAAATTCTTCCTATTCTTATAGCAACAAAAATTCTAATTCCATAAATATTTTAATATTCATAAATTTGAATTAAAATTAAAAATATAAAAGGAAATGAAACATAATTATTCTATATACAAAATATTGAATAAATAACGTAATTTATTTCCTTTTTTAATGACATTTTCTTGGTATATAAAATACCGAAATATTTTTCTGTCTTGAAGGAGGAACAGATTATTGATAAGAAATCATCAATCAATGTAAAGCATTCATCAATCAGCAAAGCACGCAAGTCTTTACTCGAATTTAGCACGAAAAATGTGCCTTTCTTATTTAACAACGAATTGTATAAACAAATTGACAGTGGTGCCACGAGCTCCCCATCAGACCTTTCAATGGCTTCAATTTTTCTACAAAGCATCGAAGCCAGATTCTATTAGTCCAATGGGGTCCAACTGTTGTTTTACACTAGATATTTAGATGACATATTCTTAATTGTCATAAAAATCATGTCATATAAATTCTTTTTTTAATTTGTAAATAAACTCCATCAAAATATAAAATTTACAAGTGAAATTGAAGATGGTAATAGAATTTCATTTTTGGATGTATTAATTGAGAGGAAGACAGAAGTTTATATGACGCAAGTGTTTAGAAAGGTTATGCAGTGGACTAAATAATTTCTGTGATCCAAAGTATAACCGAAATATTATTAAGAGATTAGTTCATAGAATTTGGAGCTTATGATCAGCATATGAGAAGGTCGATGAAGGACTGGCCGAATTAAAAGTACGACTTGGTAATATTGGATACATCAAAATCTTTTTGAGTAAAATAATCAAAGATACGAATGATTCGATTTTTAAAAAATCAATGGAAGATAAAAATACAGAAGCAAATATAGTTGACGATACCCAAAAATATTATAATTTTGAAAATAGATTACTCTGAAGGATAAAAGGATTTTACAAAAAAATTGAAAGAATACCTACATGTTTTATTCTTCAAATAATATTTATTACAAATAAATTATCGAGATATTTGAATTCTAAATCACGAACTCCTTTGAGTGTATAAGCTAATTAAGTTTATCAGTTTCAATGTTTATTTTTGTATATTAAGTTTTCATGATTGTATAAAAATTTTAAAATCATATTATTAAGAACAATTAAAATATTGTACTACTCAAATATATAAAGTTTAATTTTCCGAATCATATAAAAAATTATAAAATAATTTTAAAATATTAAACTTGCGTTCACAAGACTCAATATTATATATATATATATATATATATATATATATATATATATATAT
>MQRK01212616.1:11018-22484 GCA_001938485.1 Girardia tigrina | reverse complement strand
TAAACATTCTGAAATGAGCTTCATATTTGCACTGTATGTTACTTACATGACACAGAACAAATTTAAACTTGTGGAGAGAGGTTTCAATGAAGTTGAAAATTTTCTATAGTATCATGGACGACCCTAATAACAGGTACAATAAAATCACCAGAATAACCAAGCGCGGTGATAATAATAATTAACAATTTATTAAATAGGATAAAAAGTACAATAAAATCACCAGCATAACCAAGCGCGGTATTTTAGTAATTTCTGTTTCGATTTCATTTTTCCATTTATTTAAACAATGATAAATATTTCAATTTATTTCAATATCATTAATTTCCAATTATTAAATTCGAATGATATTTGAAATATATATATACATATACATATATATCCAAGAATATTTATATTTGAATAAATAATTATTTAGAAGAGACAGAGATTGATTGAATTGTTATTTACTGTCACGAAAATTCGGCTTTTGAACAAAATTTTTTTTCTCTCAATTAATCTAATGAAACTCGGATAATTTTGTGATTGGTCTTCTATGGAAACCGTATGTTGATTGAAAAAATAATAAAGAGATTTTTTTTGTCATTAAGTTTTTTAAATGGAACAATAAAAGTAAATTTCAATAAAAAAAATGATTCTGAAATTAGTTAATTTGCGTTGATTTATATTCAGAAATCTCTCTCGGAAGTTGATTAGTCTTTATTCGATCAAAGTGAATTTAATAACATTTTAGTCGTTAGAATATTTATTTGAAGATTCTAAAACTTCTTCTGTAATCATTTATCTACTTAGTGTTCTTGTCCGTTCATTTATTATCTCGTGGCGCCATACTAAATTCGGAGGGAGTTCTCATTCGGGATCGGAGCGGCGACGACGACGTTTTAAATAAACTTTAAATTCTCCTAAATATTAATGACCTAGATAAGCTATTATTAATATCTTAAATAAATATAAATGAAGAATTGACAAATGTACTATAATACATATATTAGAATGAAAACCCGAATTTACATTTTGAATGCTATCTCGCTAAACAGTATCTGGAGAAAAGTTGACAGTGGATTCTCAAAGTGATCATCTGGATTTGTTTTGCTTTGCTCTGTAGTTCACTTTGGTTGGTACTCGCTTTTCCCTTCTCAAATTTTGTTTCGCAAATATGACTTTTACCAAATAGTAAAACTTTCAGATTTTTGGAAAAATGCTTATTTAATCGTTAATATTTCTTTACGATAACATCGTTTACTATAACGTTCATAGTTTTCAATGATGTATATATTAATATATTAATAGTAAATAATAACAAATAGAGAGATTCGATAAATTTTCAATTTCTATTTCCATATGTTTTAGTCAACATTATTTAAAATTAGTTTGAAAAGTTGTGGTCAATTAATGTGTTTATGCCAGAAATTTCTACTTTCTTGCAGACTTGATTGTTGGAATTGATGATCTTTGATCTATCCATACTGATTTTATGGATCTGGAAATTACATTAGTCTTGTACATATCAGGTTGAAAATTCAAAGTGATTATTAATAATAATAATATTTCGTAAACATTTTATTATTCACTATTTAGCTTTCGATAAAATCTTGTTTCTGGCTTTCGATAATGTTTAGTATGGAATAAAACTGTCTAAAGAATATTTATTTAATAGCTTTACGCTCAATATACATCCAATTAAATGGTGGTTAAATAAAATATTTGTTTATTATGTTACTTTTTATAATGTAATTTACATTGAAAATGATTAATTTAAAAAAATCGAATTTATTAGAATTGAATAATGTGTAGTAGTGTTGAAAAATTTCTTAAAAACCTACAATTGAAAACTGTGTTGAAATATGATTCAAATTGTCAAGAAATTGTTTTAAGTATAAGTAATATCACTTTATATTTTTACGAGAAACAATCTCAATGTTGGTTGAAGGATAATCTTTGTGGAACTTTGTTACTTTATCAAACAAATGATTCTAGAAAGTATTCCATGATTTTGTTAAATAATAATTTAATAGTTGACATGTCAACTTACAGCATTCATCAGTTTAGCGAAATGGAATTGTCGTTAACTGATAAGTATATCAAAGTAGATCGAGGAGGACAGTATGTTATTTGCTTACTATTTGCCACAGATGATAAAGCATCTGAATGGTACAATGAATTACTGAAGTGTTCAAATCTTTGCAAATCATTACAGAATGAAAATAGAAAAGACAATAATATGACAATAAACAATAAAAAATCTGTTAAAGATATCATTAAACAAACTCCTCGTGAGAGTTTCTTGACAACCATTTCTCTTTCGACTACGAAAACCTATAATAACAGACCTAAACAATCGTACAATAAAAATTATGTACAATTATCAAATAAACGTCAAACGTCGAATCAATTTTCCCGATATGCGAAACAGTTCAATAATTGCGAAACTGATGACAATTGGTGGAGAAAACCAAAATAGACTCAATTTCCTTTGTTTTATCAAACGTCAATATATTATATTTAATTTCCCGTAATCGTTTCATTTTATCTCTAATTATGTAATTAAATAAATTTTATTTTTCTTTATTTGCGTTTATTATTTTTTAAATAATTAATTATTATTTATTTATTTATTGTGTTCTTTATAGCAAAACTTTCGTTTCTTATAATTGTTTACAGCAATTGATTAGTTTAAAAATTTAGTAAATGAAAATATTTATAACTTTATAATTTTAATTTTTACTTATGAAAAATTAAAAAAAACATATCATTTCTCTATTTAGTTTAATTTTTTATATCAAAAGTCATAAAATATTCTACTTACTCATTACTTTTGACTTTTTCTCATTCAAATGAATATTTCAGTTAAAATACGATTTGATTTTTTCTTCTCTTGCTACACAATCTCACATTCTTTGTGTTATTGTGTTTTCTTTCAATTATCCCTTTTTTCTATTAATATAGATAATATAATTTCAAAATATGACACACTCGCTTTAAAAAAAACTAACATAAAAATTTTCCATATAGTTAGTGAATTCGGAAAAAAATCATTAGTTCATAAAATCGGCATTTTATATATATATATATATAACTTAATAATATAATATATGTATAATATATAACAGATTATAAATATTCTTATGAATATATAAATATTCTTTAAATTCCCATGAACACTTTTCTTTTAATATTCAAGTGTTATTGAATTAATAAAAAGTGTTAATGAATAAATCTTACAATTGTAATATTTTGATTATTTACTTGTCTTTAAACTTTTTTGTATTATTGATAGTATTACTGCAATGTAATGAATATTGATTTTATAAATCAGGGCTGTCCAAATTGTGACATGCATCACATTTGTAGACAAGCAATTAAAAGATAATATAGTTATTTGTTGTTTTTCTATATTTTTAAATTATATATATATATAAGTTGGATAATTGAATGTTATTTTAATATTCAATTATTGTTGTTGTTTTAATATTTGATTATTTGTGTTAGAATTTAAATATATTTATTCTGATGGATTTCGATTGTGTTCTTATATATATATATATATATATATATATATATATATATATATTTGTCTATTTTATTATGTATTCAATAATTTATTTTGGTTTACTTTTTATTTGTTATAAATAATAACATAAATAGTTTCTTTTGATTTTGTTTTTAAGAAAGAAAAAGGTTTTTTATTTCGGGTATATATTTTGAGTAAAAGATTATTTATGGTTATAGAGGTTCATGATAAATAGTAAATCACTAATTGTTTGAAAAGAATATTTAAAATTTTTAGCTTAAAAATAAATAGAAACACCCTTTTTTGTATGTAGCGCGTGAATTAGAATTCTTTTTATTGAGACCCACGCTTTCACCGAAGTTGGACAGAAAGAACCGTTATAAATTATAACATTAAATATTATAATGTAATCAGAATTTTAATGTGAAAATTTACCTTTTATTAAATCAATTATGACTTAATTTTAAAATCTACTTTTATTTAAACAAAATTATTTTTAAAACTTTTTATTTAATAAAATCTAGCTTTTTATTTATTATATGGACTGCAATTTAAATAGTGAAAAACTATTTTTGGGAAAAGTAAACTCTAATTCTTAGTAATTATTTTCATTAGCATTATTTTGAAATTCTATTTTTCAAATTAAATTTCATATTATTTAAACTCGAAAAAGTTATTGGGTTTTCAATTAATATTAATTATCAATAATTATCAGTAATTGATAGTCTCAATTGAAATAGAGAAGCTTTCAATTTAAAAGAAAAAACATTCTCAATTTAAAATCAAAACCCAATACTTTTTTTTGAATCCAAATAATATATGAATTTTAATTTGAAAAAAACAGAATTTTTAAAATAATACTAATGAAAAAAATCGTTGTTTAAATGATATATAAACATTGTTTTTGACCTTGACTAACAAAAGATTTTATAAAAATAGAAATGGTGAAATTGGGATTTTAAACAAACCGTTTTTCTTTTTTTGGAAAGATAATCTCGATTGTGATCAATGCATGCAAGTTTGGGATTTATCGGTCGTGCTCAAACAGTCGACTCGGACGAACTTCCTCTCGACGACAACGTCAATTGCTCTCCTAAATCCGTGTCTGTGAATTCCGAGGAATATAAATCCATTATATCATCATTAAACAGAAAATCCATATCATTAAATTATTTTTCTCATTCATTTTTACGTTTAAAATTTGATAAAATGGTAATAATTGCAATTTGTTTTTTAAATATTCGGTATTTCATATATCAATGACCAAAATTGCTAAAACAAACTTTCGAAATTGATTAATAAACGATAACAATGATGAATTGAAAATGTCTTAAAATAAAATTGAAAACAAATCTTTAAAATTGATTATTGTTTAACCTTCTTTTTAACTTCTACTTGTGGTGCGAATTCCCTTTAGGGTATTTGGTGCCCATTAACCACAACAACCGATTTCTTGTTTTTTTGAAGTAATTGAACAGTGGATACATATAACATGCGAGATAAGCTTTTTCAAGTATGTTGGCTGCTATCTAGCGCTATCTCTCCTGCCAATAATCTTTTCAGTGATGATTTCATTTTAAAATCCTTATTTTCTCATGATGTGGCCCAAGAATTTCAATTGTCTTTTTCTGATGACCATGACTAGCTTTCTCTTAACATGTAAATACCTCTTCATTGGAAAAATTACTGGTCCAAATAATCTTCATCATTCGACTTAAGAACTACATCTCAAATGCATTAGTTCTCTTCTACATTTCTCGGGAAGTCGTCTTAAATTCTTAGCCATATGTAGGAACAGGTTAAACTGAATATTCTAGAAGTCTTGGCTTTTTTTATTTGTGATTTTTACTATTTTTGATGATATTTGGGATTTAAAACAAACTTTTTTTCTTTTTTTGGAAAGATAATCTCGATTGTGATTAATGCATGTAAGTTTTTATGTTATTTTCGAGTATCCTTGGAAATCCTACGTTTGATCAATTGTCGAAAGGTGGTATCTTCTTGCTGTTGACATTGCATTCTGTTCTTTTGACATTAATATACAGTCATTTTTGATCACTGTCTTTGACTACTATGTTAATGATGTCTCGGTACTTCTCCACTGAATCAGACATGAGACCTGTATTATCATCTTATCGTATGTTAGCATTTACTCAACTGATTGTTAGTCCAGACAAATCTTCAATCGGTCTCATAAAATCTTCACAGTAGAGATTATACCAGTTTAGCCTTGCTGATTTTTTTTCTTTATTTGTACAAAACTCGTCAATTCGCCGTCATTTATCACTACTGCTTTTTGACTTTAATAAAGATTGGCAAATATTCTAAGATACTTAACATCTAGAGTCTAGATTCTCTAAATTTTTCATTAGTTCTTTATGCTTCACACTATCAAAGGCTTTAGCGTAATCAATAAAGCATACATATACGCTTCTCTTCATTTTATCGCTTTTTCACTTCTAATCATGTAGACTGCATTCCTGATTCCCGTTTTTTATGGAATTGTTATTCGAGAAATTTTCCGGAAGAGACAGTCGAATATGTATTATATGATATTTATCCAGCCGAAAAGCCAAAACCATGTTCGGGATCCTTCCTTGATCGCCTGTACTGACAGACACTAATACATTAATATTTACGACTGGATTCAAAATATATATACGTCTTTCATTTGCAATGTTTTGTGCATTAATATATTCTGTTCTCCTTCCTCTAGTTGATCTCTCTGTTTTTGTATTGACTTCGAGCTTGTTGATCATTTTGATTTAAGTGTTACATCAGGTTTAAAATATTTTATTTTTGTAGTGACCTATTTAATTAATTGCTACATTGATAAAATTGATTTCAATAATGACGTAAACTTAAATTGTCATCTGAAAATATGAAATTTCGAACATTCGACTAGGGCTTCGGATTATTGCAGCTTTGTTAGGTTAACCTAATGCAATTCGCATTGGACATTTGTATATATATATATTATTTTTTGTTTTTCCTTTTCTCTGATATCTCTGGAAAATTAAATATGAGGCGGTCGCTCCAGTGATCGGATAAAGAAAGAAAAAAGGAAAGAGGGGAATATATATATATATATATATATTCGCATTATATATATATGCTGAAGATGTATTGCTATTACCAAAGTTTAACATAAATTATAAAGAATTGAAAGGTAGACCAAGTATAGAGTTCCGAATAAAGAATAAAAATGTCAATTGCCTGTTAGATACAGGAGCTCGAGTCAACGTTATTAAAGCAGATATAATTAAAGATATGAAAGATGTCAAGATCAAAGAAACTAAAAGACGAATACATTGTGCGAATGATTCAGAACTTATAAACTATGGTATTGTTCAACTTATGTTGTTCAAATGTTGTTCCTTGTAAAGTGCCCTAAAAGAATGGAATCTTTGGGATATCTAGCTGTTTTAAAAGAAGGCTTGTTAAAGATTTACGATACTACATCTGTATTCATTCAAGATGGTGCGACATGTCATACGTCGAAGTCTACATCAAAATACCTTGAAAAAGAAAAAGTATGTGTTATGTCAGATTGGCCCCCATAGTTGCAGGATTTGAATATTATAGAGAATATCTGGTCTACCATTAAAAGAAATGTTGGCAGACGTAATTCTCAATCAGCTAATGATTTATGGACCAGGAAGAAGGGAGAATATTTCAACCTCAGATATAGGACATTTGTATGATTCCATTCCAAGACGATTGAAAGCCGTTCTTCTCACCAAAGGTTCGCAAACTAAATACTAGTGTATACATTTATGTCGTAGTAAAAAATATCTATAGTTATTTTTAGTATTGTGTTCTTATATCTTTAAGAAAAGCAGATAATCTGTAATTTTATAAACATTGAAAATTTTAAGTTTATATAATTCTCAGTGTTTATTGTTGCATAGTTAAAAGAAAATGATGAAATGCAAGGCCTAATGTTTAAAAAGAAAGATACCATTATTTTAACATTTCTACCAAGTTTAATTACATTCGATAAGATTTTGAGTAAGCTATGGATAAAATAGTAAAAAATCAAAAAATATCAAAGACTTATGAGCCGAACTGTATATTAATAAAAGAATATTACTTACATTAAATATTTAAAAAATTAAAGAACACTACAAATCAACTAAAGATCGAATTCCCAAATCCAAATCAATCGAATTTTCTTCTATATCTCATGTGTACTAAAACTGATTTTTCTAATATCCATTGGGTGGGTCGACTGCTACTAAGTTCCAGTTTCCGAACATCCAACAAAGAAAAACTATTTAAACCAACTCAATACTCTTCACTGCCCGTGAATCTTTCCTTTTGGGCCACCGAAAAATTATTTTAGAATATTAACATGTCATTCAATTATCAATAAATTTTATCATTAGACGATGACCATCTACCAGACACGTTATAAGTATTTATTGCCTATCATTGGTTGACTTCTTCCTTTTGACTCCTTTTAATCTTTTGATATTATCCGAATTCTTTGTTTGTCTGTGTTACTGGTTATATTGGTCAATGAAAATTTATTATCCTGAAATTGTTTTCGTTATTTATTAGGGATATATTTTCTGCATTCCAGTTTTAAAGAAGTTCATTGACATAGTTAGTATCATGAATTAGCATTTTTTGATAAATAATAAAAAAATGGACCGGTTATCGACATCTGATAGCCACATAAAGGTCATATTTAGATAAATAGATAGACTCATTTATGTCTATGTCGAGTTTATTTATTTATAAATCTACCGATTTTATAAGGTTTCTTTGCTAGTTAAATTTTTTATTTTATCATTTAATTATAATATCTTGTAGGAATTTATGAAATTTTGTTCAATTTTCCCTTATAAATCCGGTTCAGTTTTCAAATTATTCAAATTTTGCTCTTTTTGTATCGTCTCGATGAATTTCCAAAGAGGAGGTTGTTATAAACTAATTATTGAACCAAATACACGATGCCATCCTTCAATTGAATGATTGGTTTTAGGCAAATCGTTCACTACAGCATCGTAAAATTTAAAAAGCTCAATCGAATATATTGCAATTCGTTTCGTACGATTTTTGTTCAGCCATCATATCCAATTTTCTTCAAAATAATCGAGGAGAGGCTGAAAAATTAATTCATTCTCTTCGAAAAAACTTATATTGATAAGAATATCATGGATCCATCTTCAATGTTCCATCTGCAAACCAGTTAGAGCAGTTTTCCGCAAATTTAAATTCTTCGAAGTCGTAAAACTTAATTTTCACTCATCCATAGGTCTTGTCATCCACTGTCATGGAACAAAGAAAAACAATTTGAATTAAAAGAATATTTTAAACAATTAAATAATAATTCTATTATTTTTTAATTTTCAAATATTTAATTGAGATTTTTTTACCAGGATTTGGAAAACTTTTTGAAAATTTTTAATAATTTAATTTTATTAATTTTCATAATTTAAAAATGCAAAAAGAGTAAAATTTAAATAAGTTTAAAATGGAACAATTAATGTCAGGAGTCAATAGAGGAACATTTAAAGGACACAACAAAAGGAATTAAATTAGTTGTTCTACAGTACGATCATAGAAATGTGGACGAATATCTAAGAGGTATATCGCACAATTTCTATCTTCAAGCGTCTTAACTATGCTATAATAAAAATTTATAATAATATTGTGTCTTTTGTTAAAAACGTTTTAAGATATTATTTTAATTATTTACATGAATTTTTTAAAATTTTTAATAATTTTCGACGATATTTTTGTCCGTGATATTTTATTGTGTCCCTAATTTGGCGTTTATTTATGAAATACCGTGTACTTATAAATAAAATACATTTGCATTTTTATTATTTTTTGTAGGACTTTTATTGCAACCATAAATTAGAAATTCAAACTTTTATCAATAATTTAATACAGAACTATCGTAAGATACAGGAAATAGAATTGTTTTGTAATATTTTGTCAAGAATCCAAGAGTTTTACAGTCTCATTGATTATGTTAAAAATCTCATAATACACGAACAACAAAATCTTAAATCGTCTCGTCAGTACGATTCGGCTTCTGCTTCCGATTGTCGATTGGAATGTTTGAGGGCACTCTGCGAGAACCTACGAATTTGTTTAAACAATACCTGGTCGCTCTGTCGGTATGTTCAGTGTAACACGACTCTCCAGTCGTATTTGTACAAATACCGACATATACTCGAAGAGTACATGAAGAAATATCAAATTCTTACGACCAAAGTCATCCAATTGAGTCAGGAATTCGTTACGACAGGTCTATTGGTGTTATCCCATTCGGATTTGTTACGATATACTCACGACGATTTATGGGAAATAGCTCGTGGAATCGAAGAGTACAACATCATAATCGAACACACGGTTTATCAAAAACGATTCAAATTAGTCCGAGATTTATACACCAAATCAACATTGAAGAAGGTTCATTTAAATTCAATTAATAAAACCATTGACCGACAATTATTTGACATTCGAACACTGTCTTTCAGCAAAATTCTTTATAAATTAGCTTTGGAAAGATCGCTCTTGATCGCCCACAGTGTACATAATTATTTCTATCAATCGCCGATTGTTATCGAAGAGATTAAACTATTTCTTCGGAAATTCGGTAAGATTAAAAACCAGAAATTATTTGATTTAAATGAAAACTTATTTGATTTTAATCGCTGTCTTTCATATATGAAACAAATTGGGTCACCGGTTAATGATTACCTAAGATTGGAGTATGAATTTACGTCTAATTTTCTGGACATCATTTCCCAATCAACGGAAATGTTGAAAGAGTTGAGTTATTCGGTATCGAAACGAAAGTTGTGTAAAGAAGATACTATGGATAATTTCATGGCTCCAACTGTTCCAGCAGATTCCGGCAATAACTGTACATTTCTTAATGTTAAGGCTTGTAAACCGAGAAAAGGCGTCCAATGGAGCGACCATAAAGACGTGAGTTTGAGGCATCAAGTAATCGGGCAGTATTTAAATGTCGTTTGGAAATTGGTCAATGATTTATTAAAAAATGCCAAATATTCCAGTTATTATCTGTCTCAATCTGTGGACATTGAGAATCTCGGATCATGGATTCTGTTGGATGCCAGTTGCAGAAAGTTTATTGGAATAATAATCCAAAGAATTGCTTCTCCAGGTGAATGATATTATTTTATTATTCTTGGGATATTATGATTAATTAAAAAATATAAATTAATAAATTAAAATAATTAAACTAAACTAGTTCATTAAATTTAAATATTTATTAACTATTCACAAATATTCTGATTAAAAATTTCCAGATGAATTTAAATCAGTATCTATATTTAATATTAAATTTACCATATTTATATACTTGTTTAAGTAAAACTCGTATAATTAGCACACAAATAAAATATTTGTTATTAAAACATATTTTGAAACAGAAATTCGTATTTTCATAAATTATTTTTTATCCTTGCCTTCATCTCCCTTTTGGCAAAAATCACCGACCTTGGTTGTGCAGTGCATAAATTTTTATTATTATAATTATTATAAATATTTCATTTGTTTAAATATTCCAATAATTATTTATTTTGGTAACTTAATTTATTTAACTAGTAAATAAAAAAATTAAATTTTTTTATTCATTCTTTATTCAGACAGAAATTTACTTTGCCAATAAAATTTTTAAAATTTAAAAAATTTAAAATATTTTAATTAAAAAAAACAATAAAAATTCATTTAAACTACTTATAATTTATAAGTAGATGTTTTGCAATTAATATTGTTCGGGAATTCCGAATTTTCCGTTTTTCTCCCATTTTGGGACTTAAATAAGTTTTTTATCAATTTTTTACATAATCATTTATTGTCATCGATAATTAGTAAGTGTGCAAACTTTTCAAATCGATTGAGAAAAAGCCTTCAAAAACAGGTTCCTAAAATTCATGGATACATATATATATATATATATATATATATAT
>MQRK01212616.1:0-10968 GCA_001938485.1 Girardia tigrina | reverse complement strand
TATATACTTATATATAAAGTAAGCTAATAAAAAGAATGGAAAAAATAAATAACAATTTTAAATAGAAAATCATTTTTTTGTTATATTTTCTAATGGTACATTTTTTTCAATTTTTTTTGTTTCTAATATGATTAAATTTCCTCAATCAGTCGAATTAAATTTTAAAAATTTTCAATTTTTTAAAGAATCTATTTTAATAATTTCCAAAATAAAATTGGCTGGACCAATTTAGTCGAAAAAAACAAATTTCTAATTTTCTATAAAGGACATTCTCTTTGATTTATTTATTTGACCATAAATAATTGAATAAAATCGAAAATGAAAACATGCTGTTTATATAGATCTATATACACCAAAATCATAAGCAAACACCATAAAAAATGAAGGCAAGGTTTTTAAAATTTTTTTTATTATTTTAAATTATTTTCTCTCTCCAACTTCCTTATAACAAAGCGTAACAAAACCATGTATTACACATTATGCAAACGTAATTGTGAAGAAAAATGTTTGCTTTTGTGAGGTATTTTGGAATGCCTAAAGTTTTGTGCTTGAATGTTGTGTGTTAATTAGGGATTATTCCTCACATGCCCAGATTAAAATTTTTATTCTTAATACCTCAAAATTTTATTTTAATTTAGATGTATTGTTTAAACTTATTTTAAAATTAATATCATTGTAAATTTTTAAATAAATATTTTTAATTAATTTTTTATTTTTAATTTTATCCAAAAAATATTGTAGTAAATATTTCTTAAAGAATCTTTAGATGTTGAATTGGTTCAGATGATCGGATAAAAAATATCGATCTTTTTAAACGATATCGAAGGAAGAAAGCTCTATTGATTCAATTTGCATTTCTAATAAAAGTTATAATCAATGTGTGAGTTAATAAATTTACTGTCATTTTTCCTTATCGTAGTAACATCTGAGTTTAAAAAATTTGTCCAAGTGATGATTATACTGATCGATTGTGATGAAGTGTGATAAAATTATTTAGCAAGGAAGAACCAAAAGTCAGAATCACGAGTTCTTTCAGTCTTCCTGTCCGAAAGATAATTTCTCTACAAATCATCAATATTTTTTTTATTAAATAATGTATTATATAATATTGACCTATTAATTTATTTAAACATGTTCTTTTTTCATTTATTGCAAGTAAAACTTTGAAAGATTTTCCCAAAAAATTAATAATAAATATAAATAATTCTTTTTCAAAATTAATTTATGTTATCAGAAAAATTATTAAATTACTTATGAAAAAGATTGAAATCATTTAGCAGAGTGTTTTTAAATCTGCTATTTATTTTCAATTTTTAAAAAATTTGCAATTTAAGTAATTAAAAAATTAACTATTTTTTAATAATTTTTTCGACAAGCTAATAAATGTTTGAAATATTTTAAACGACTTTTAGGACTAAAATTGAATTTTTGTATAAAGCTAAAATGATTAAATTACCGATCAGTTTTTAATTAAGTAAAAATCACGTTTCAAGTGTCAAAATATTTAGGAGATATTCCGCTGTTGTTTATTATTTTTTCTAATATGTTTACGAAATAAAAAAAAATTTCAAGAAAAATAATTTTATTTAAGACATTTAAATTTAGACCCTGATCCTTATTTGAAGTTGTAACTCCTCACCTTTTTTCTTTATGTCATGCGAAGTAAATTCATCATCAATAATTCATAATAAAAAATATTTTTATCTCTGTTGTAGTAAATTCATAATTGAAGAAATATCAAATTCAGTCACAAAGGAGAACAAGAAAAAACTTTTCCTTTTTCTGCTCTGCTTCAATTAACTGAATTTGTTATCTCTAGCGAGTAAAAAGGGTAAAATAAGAAATGATCGATTACAGTAACGATAGACGAAGTTAATCAAACCGTATAATTTTTGAAATTTGATGAACTTAGTAGTATTGAAATTAACACTAACTGTTAATTAATAAATAGAAAATAATAAACTCGAATCTTTAGCAACAACAACTTTTAATATTAATAGCCTTTACAAGAGCATCACCAGAACCAATGATTGTCCAAAAATATATATATAATTAGATGGGTAAACACATATACAATGGAATAAACTAAGCAATTGATGAATGAAATAATAATCAGTCAGTTTGTCGGATGATAAATTCGTTGAAATAAATGAAATAATAAACAGTCGGTTTGTCAGATGACAAATTCACAGAAATACAATGCAATAATATTTTAATTTCTTTTAATAATTCAAATATGAATTCAAATAAAAATCATTATTCATTAAAAATAATAATTTTGTCTTTCATTTTCGAATTTATTTTCGTTTCTTTCTTTTTTCGTTTTTTTTCTTTAAAGTATTATTCTTTGACCTACATTTCTTTATATTACAAATTAATTTCTGTCTGACAATATTCTAGTATTCTTGTTCTTTGGATTTGGTTAAACTTTCTTCTTTCTGTTTGTCTTTTTACCCTTCTGTTACCCACAAAATAAAAGAAACAATAAGCGAAAATAAATTGAAAACAAATAAATAAATAAATAAGCAAACATCTATTCGTTGATACAATTAAGACCGAGCGCATTCCAAATATCATACGTAAGAGACCTATCAAATCAAAAAATAAAATTCAACGGTTACATATAAAAAATAAAAAAAGCGTAACGTCAGATGAAACAATACAATAATAAAAAATCTTTTTATCACTGTTGTAGTAAATTCACAAATCAATACGTCAAATTCAACACAAAAAAATTTTATTACTCTTTCCAAATGAAAATGAATTTTAATTTAAAAAAATTGTAAACAAAACAAAACAACAGTGCACAAGTATAACTGCGAAGTAATTACAAAATTATAAAAATCTGTAAATAAAAAATTGAAAATTAAAATAAAAATAAAATAAATGTTTAAATAAACGGAAATAAACGAAAAAAATGCTAAAAAACGATTTTGTATCTGTGACAATGCATTGAACATACACACACACACACACACACATATATATATATATATATATATATATATATTATTGAGTCAATTGCGTCTTCTTCATTCCTTCATTGACATTGTGTGAATAAACTATTTATGAACTTAATCGAATGTCCGATGGCGGCTAAAGGACAAGGTGGTCGCCTAATGTTGATTTATCAAGAGCCATTTCGTTGGGATGAGTTTGTCTCCTTGAGTGAGATTTTTCTGCTTATCCCCGCACAGATACAGCTCAACGCGGTTTTGGAGGTGCGTTCCGTTGCGCACTCAGAGCTTCTGATACGGTCGAGGAAGATTGTGGGATTTCTGTCGACGAGTTATGCTATGACGATTCTGAAAGCGATTGAGATTTCCAACTGGTGTCGTCACGCCACCACAATGCCTCCATCAATCGCCCCCTCATCATTCTTTCTTTAAACATTTATTTTCATGAAGGATGCAAGTATCAGATTTCCCACACCAGAAAATACATCAAATGTATATATTTGAAGTATTTTAGCCTGGGATCCATGTGTTTAATAAATATAGAATGTTTCAAAAGTAGTTGACAATTACTTTTATTTTTACATAACATGCTTGTTAGGGGTTTTTTGGTGAACTTTAAATTTTTGAAAATTTAAAAATTGGAAATCATATTTGTAATTAAGATAAGTTAAACTATAGTTTACTAATTAAAACGGATTAACTTTTTATAAAAATTAAGTTTTAAAAAAATCAAAATTAAAAAAACTATTTCGGAGTAAAATAATTTGTAATTAAAATTTTGATTTATTTTAAGACTTTTTAAAATAAATATTTTGGAGTAACAAAAATTGTAAATAAAATTTTAATTTATCTTACAACACTTAAAATAAAATCAATTGTATATCATTAATTAATATATTCATATTTATATTTAGAAGTTTAAAAATCTGGTTTATGAAAATTGAAAAATAATGTTTCTCATAAATTCGTTTGTAAAATGTAATATGTGATAAAAATAAAGTTTTGCGAATTAATGAATCCTGATTTTAATCACGAACCCAACAATACTTATACAATTATATTTATTTACATATTTCTTAAATTGAAAATTAAATTTATTGTGAACAATAATACAAAAGCCCTCAATTTTATCAAAGCACGTGATTGATCTTTTAAAGTCTGTCTTTACGTTTCGGTTAACATTTTTACTCAAGTCAGTCTCTTTGGGTATCCATTTCTTGAAATACATCTCTGAAATAATTTTTCGAATCATCTACCCTTTTTGGTTTTCGACAAAAACCTTTACTTTGAGTACACCCCAAAAATAAAAAATAATTGAATAAAAATTTTATTAAAATTGAATAAGTTGACTGATAAGTTTAAGATACTTATGTCTTTTGACTGTTCTACAAAAACAATATTGGTCATAAACCACAAAAACTTAAAATAATACCCCATAAATTGATTTCAGGTTGATTTTGATATTGTTGTTCTAATGTTAAATGCTTGTTCTTAACATACTAAGTAAGGACGATTATATCTGTTAATTTTGTTAATCTAAATGTTATTAAATTACTGTCGCTTGTCTGGACAATCTTTCAATATATCTTGAAGTTGCCATGAACAAGCTTTTAACATGATAAATTTTACGATTGAGACTCGTTAAATTTTCAATTCCAAAAAGGCTTCTATGGTTGAATTTTTCGGACTCAACAAATTTTTCAGGAAAGAATACTTAATTATTTTATGTATAGACTTTTTTGAGTCGATCAGTTTTTTTGAGAATCAAGAATTGAGCCAATGGTATAGAATTTGTTGGAATGTTGTAATTAATTTGTCTCTGGGCTTGAGTACGAAAATGTTTCAAAATACTTCTTTCTAACAGTTTCAATGTTTTTGAATTCCAAATATTTTTTAACAGCAATTTTCTGTTATTTGTTTTTAAATTATTTGGTTTGTCTGAATTATCTGAAAAGAAAACAGATTGAATTTAAATAATTGTTGCAAAAATAGTTTAGATAACATAGTTATAATGAATATAATTGTAATAATATAACCGATTACATAATATCCACACAAATATACTATCCACCTACTTTTGTACCACTCTTTCTTATAATTAACATTAGCACTATTGAGAACACTAAATGAGTTTTCTTTACATTTATTTGTATCACAATTTGAATTGCCTCGAACAATTCTCCATAAAACTAGCTTAGCTCGTTCTTGCGTCATCGTTCTTGATTGATAAGTTTTTTTAATAATATTCTTTAACGTCTTAGTATTCAAACAAATTTAATTTACAATTCCATCACAAAAATAATTTATACTTTAAATTAAAAATAATTTTTATTTACTTTAAGAAAAATATTATTAAAATATTATTTATGAAATATTAATTTAATTTTAAAGTTGATTATTGAAATTTTAATAATTGATTAAACAATTCGACGTTTTAAAATATTTAAAATATCAATCTTCCATTTGGGTGGGAGAAACACAATCCTAAAACAACATTTGATAATCACCATTCAAAAATATTCCTCACAAGCACCAACAAAATCTATATGGAATCTTTTGAAAAACATGTACGTATTTAATGTTTTATTAAAAAAACAATTACTTTCTTTTCTGTTTGTTTGAATGTACACATAATTTCTCTTTATAAAAAAAATTTTATTAGTTTCTAGTTGAAGTTATTAGCCAACAGAAACACATTTTCTTTAAATTAAGTGGTAAAACGTTTCTCAATGAAATAATGTATTTTTAATAAAAATATATATATTTATTAGATATTAGTTTTTCACCACATTATTAGTTGTCAATGTTTGGTTGTATTCGGCGTGTGCAGCTGCATGCAAATATATTTCCTCACCTTGTAAAAGATGCGTTACTTTTGAATAAAATATTCTTCAGGAGTTAGAACAATGATGAAGAAAAAATTTTGTAACTGAAATGTAACATTTTTCAATATGCTGATCGTAAACATCTAATAGAAATTAGATTTAAAATTTTACTAATGATTAATCAAATTGTTGATTAATTAAATTAAGCCAACATAAATAGACTCGAAGTTGTGTCATTGTTACAAGTTTCTATTGTCAATGGAAATTGATTACTGTAAAATTGCTGGTTAACAATTTATAGATTCTTAAATGGGTTCAGGAATTTTTGTCTTCAGATAATTTGGAGTGATTCTTTGGTATCCGAATATCATATATTCTTTTCAGTATAGATGGCGCGGAAATTTCGAATGATTAACCGATCTTGAGGCACATTAACGTTAAAATAAATTAATTTGTGAAATAATAAAATTGTTATTAACCTGCTGTGAAAGTTTTTTCTATATTATTGTTTGTTGTTCTAATAAAATGTTAAAAAGCGGAATCACCGGAAAAAAATTTTAAATAAAAAATTGATCAAAAAATTCTTTTCATTTTCGAAAATTTGACAATGTAGAAATTATCAAAAGATCCCAATATCACTCCGATTCCCGACAATAACGATTTGAAGGATTTAGGCGAAAGAAATGGTGTAGAATATATTTACATCAACATCAGGACATTTACATCAACGATCTCTGATTCGGATCGGCAATAAACGATACTCAAACTCGAGCTATTACGAGAAAAACGACGTTGCAATTCGAAATATGCCCCCGATATTCGAGTAGAAAACGAAAGAGACCGAGAAATGGTCCTCGTAAAGACCAGAAATATTGATTGGACGAGAAATGTGGCTCCAATAGATGTTGTAATTGGCATTTTTGTAAACAAATATAATTAACGTATTTTCACGCATATAACGCGCACATTTGTTTTCATTGTAAGAAGCACTACGAGTAATTAAAATCACACATTATCCGTTGGTTATCATCGTGAAATGCTAGTATTTATCGGGTAGTATACCACTCCCACTTTTAAAGCCTGCGAGTGGCATACGGCATAGATAAAATCACAAATGACCCGTGGGTTATATGCTTGAAAATACAGTAAGTGATTATTATAAACTTTTACCTTATTATTTATAACATCTTCAATAACACTGCGCAACAGTAAAAAATTGTTTAAGGTTTTTCAACTGATTCATGACAACTTTGATGTCCTGAACACGAATATTACATTGGGTTTGCTAGATCATGTCAAATTTATACACAAACGTCAAATCTTTTGTTTACGTTTCTGCATAAGTGAACCAAAGCTTAAAAACAACATGCATTTACTATCATGCTTTAGAAATAAATCTTACAATGATTATATCATGTTAAAGGTTATCATTAAATGACGTCAATAAATGAAATTAAATGATTCTATATTTTGTTTTAGATATAAGCAGTCGACGTTTGTAAATTTATGACTAATTGATTGTACTATTGGACATGACCTAAAGAAGAAAATCTTACAAAAATAAGCCTGATGTATTTTGCTCTATTTACGGTGATTACACGATTGCTTGTAACCGGAATTCAGTCACAAGTTTCATGAAGCGTGCCTACCATGCCTATTTTGGAATTAAATTGGGTGACCAGGATAAATCTTGGGCGCCTCACATGGTGTGCAAGGCATGTACTCAGTATCTGTGTCAATGGGCAAAAGGCAAGAAGACTAGTTTGAATTTAGGATCACCCTTGGTTTGGAGAGAACCAACGAATCATAGCAACGACTGATATTTCTGTAGTATTGATTTGACTGAGATTAACAGGAAAAACCTGAATGGCCTCAAGTATCCCGATCTTCAATCAGCACGTCGCCCCGTACGTCATTATGATGAGATACCAGTACCTGTTTTTGGTGAACTTCCAGACATTACTGAAGAAGATTCCTCCAGTGTCGAAAAAGAAGAAACAGAAGATGAGGCAGTGGTTGACGATACAGTTCCACATATATTTTCTCAGCAAGAGTTAAATCATCTAGTTCGTGATCTCAGCTTGTCAAAGTCGTCTTCCTGGCTGTTAGCATCACGATTAAAGGAAAAAAACCTCCTCTTTCATAGTGTACGAATCACCTTCTACCACAACAGACATCAAGAGTACCTTGGATTTTTCCGTGACGAACCGGATTTTGTGTACTGTACAGATATAGCGCAGATGTTTGGCCAGCTTGGTGTGCCAGTGTACGATCCGAGAGATTGGATAATGTTCATTGACAACTACATGCGTTCGCTAAAATGTGTGCTGCTGCACGACGATAACAAGTTTGCTTCTGTACCCCTTGATCACTAGACTACATCGAAGAAGAAGTATGAAGCGGTGAAATATGTGCTGGAAAAAAATCAGTATGATAAACATAAATGGTTAATTTGTGTTGACCTGAAGATGGTTGACATCTTATTGGGACATTATTCCGGCTATAAAAAGTATCCATGCTTTCTGTGCATGTGGGATAATAGGAACGATGCTGAACATTACACGAAGAAAGACTAACCTGTGCGAGAGAATTTGATGCCTTGCAAAGCAAGTAATTTCATCAACATCCCCCTTGTGAACAGAGATAGGATCATCTTCCCGCCGCTTCACATCAAACTAGGGTTGATGAAGCTGTTCACCAAAGCTCTGGACAAGTATGGTCGTTGTTTCACTTATATGTGTCAAGCTTTTCCAGCATTGTTTACAGAAAAGTGGAAGACTGAAATCTTTGATGGCCCTCAAATCCGTCAGCTAATCAGAGACCCAGATTTTGAGAAGTGTGTGAACGAAGTTGAATGGGAAGCGTGGACGGCTCTTGTCATGGTAGTAAAAAACTTCATTGGCAACAATAAGGTTAAAAACTGTGCAGAACTTGAGTAATATGCTGACTGCTTTCAGAAATCTCGGTTGCCACATGATCATTAAAATACATTACTTATTTTCACATGGATCGGTTTCCTGATAATCTCGGATCGGTGAGCGATGAGCAGCGGGAAACATTCCACCAGGAAATAAAAGAGATGAAGACCAGGTATCAGGGATACTGGAATCCAGTCATGATGGCTGATTACTGTTGGACTCTGAAGAGAGATATCCCTGAGGCTGAACACTGTAGGGTTTCCAATAAACAGAAATGAAAGCTTTGAATATCCGAAGTTTTATCAATGTGTGCTATTCAACCTACCAAGTACACTAATCGATTTTTGTAAATTGTAATTAATATAGTTTATTGCTAGTATCTTTTGACATGATTTTGCTTGTGATAAAGACACACTTTGCATCACAAATTTCAAAAATTATAATGCAATGTCGTCAAAACATTGTTATCACTGTAGGCACAAAGTCAAAATTTTAAAATCAACTTAGCACAAAAACCTGTCTTGACCCAGATAAATGGTTGTCATTTTTGAACTCATGAGGATCTATTTAACATAAAATAGTTTAAAAATTACAGAGAATTTTTATAAAGATTTTTTTCTTATGCAGTGCAATAAAAAGACAAAAGAAGTTTTTATTAAATATTTTAATCTTATTTCTTAGTGTATATATATATATATATAAATGAATAACAAACGCCATTTTAAAGTTTTTTATTTCTCAAAACATGTTTCGCCATTACGGCATCATCAGTTGTGAAGTAAATTTCAAATTACAAGTCATTTATATGGCACATTGACTATTACGCAATTAATCTTTTTTTTTCTTAAATTAATATTAAAAGATTTTAATATGATTGGATAATTCACTTTGAACATTTAAGCATGGTTTTAAATGGCCTATACATATATATATATATATATATATATATGAAAGGGAAACTATAATTTAGTAAATCGAGATAATTATACCAAATAGTTTATCCTTCAATTCAATTGAATGGTTGTATAAATAAACCAAATAAAAATATTTAAAATTACTGAATATATATTAGCAATAACAACAACGGACAGATAAAAAAGAAAATCCAAAATTATCACAGAACAAAGAAAATATAGTCAGCAGGAGTTTAACCCAACAAATAAAGTTAATTTACGTTTATATCTGGAGCTGGTTGACTAGAAGTATTTTCCGTTGATTAATTTGATGAAAGATCTGTTATAAAAAGGCGAATATCCCGATTGGCGAGATATTATGAGTTAAATTTTTATTTTTCTGTGTTGATTGCTTCTCTGGAATTAGTGGAGCGAATAATCAGTTATAGTTGTGGTACTCGGTTTTCTTCAACAAATTCGATTCTTCTAGATCGTTTTAGTTTGAATAGAAACGAAGAAAGATTGGGATTTTCTTGATTCGTTATGTTTTGACGAAATGTAACACGGATTCGATAACTGTCCAAATTATCATTAACGTTAATTCCTTGCTTGGTTAATTGATTTTCTGTTAATATATATTATTTTTTCGCAATATTTTTTCTATTTAATTTATAATTTTATTCTGACAAATTTCCTATTTTATTTTTCTTTATAATAAAAAAATGAAACTAAATTAAAAATAAAAAAAACATTTCACCCAAGGATTAAAATAACAACATACTTCTTTTCTTTTAAATAAATATCACACCGCACAATTATTTTCATGTTAGATAATTATATACATATTTTTGTATATAAAAATATATAAACAAGGTTACGACAATATATATATATATATATATATATAATATCGTTTTCTTTTTAACAATTTATTTATTTGCAATTTTACGTTTTATAGTAAAAACTATTAGTTGAAAAAATTTATAAGGTTAGAAAGGTGTTTTAAGACTACAACAAAGTCCAAAAAAGGAATAAAGGAAATACAAACAAATTCGTATAAATTAGGCAATTAAGCCTCATTTATCATTCATAAAAAAATACAGATTGGCATATGAATGTAGTCAGATCAGTGTCGTCCTTACCCTTTGCTTTTGTAGTACTACATGAAATGAGAATCAAAAACAAGAATACAGGTTTTATTACTCACACACACACACACACATATATATATATATATATGTGTGTGTGTGTAATAAAACCTGTATTCTTGTTTTTGATTCTCATTTCCTGTAGTACTACAAAAGCAAAGGGTAATGACGACACTGATCTGACTATATTCATTTGCCAATCTGTATATATATATATATATATATAT
>MQRK01212607.1:0-13705 GCA_001938485.1 Girardia tigrina | reverse complement strand
GCAAGGCGCATTGTCTTGCTGAAATATAAAATTTGGAAGAGGGAATACCAAGCATTGCCCTGTAATGTCTATGTTATTGACAATTAGGTCTTGATAGTTCTTCGAATTTAAATTTCCGTTTATCGGTTTTAAGATACCAAAACCAAATCTGGAGAAATATCCCCATACATGAACTTGGGCACCGTGTTGGAGGACCTTCTTAGTACAAATGTGACTAAGCCTTTCATTGTCAAACCTTCTAACGATTTCGCTACGAGTGTGGCTATATGTGCGGAACATAGATTCATTGCTAAAAACTACATTCGACCACTTATCGATGTCCCAATTTTGTTTATCCCGAGCCCATTCAACTCTTCTTTTTCGTTGCTTTCCATTCAATAAATGCTTGCAAACAGCATAATGACTTTTTAAGCCGTACTTTATCAAAATTCTATTCACTGTACTTCGTGATGCATGTATCATTCCAGCTGCATTGAAAGCTCCTGTTATTTTACATGCGCCTATTTTTCAAGCATATACGGCGAATAATTCTTTCAGAACGTTTTGGTAATTTTGAAGGTCGTCCACTGCGTTTTTTACCTTCACATGTACCTAATGTCTTGAACTTATGTACAATTTTTTGAATGCGCCGCTTTGAAACAATAATACCATGTCTAACCTTCATAATTTCTTGTATCCGACCCGTTGAATGACCCTCGTTCATTAATTCTACAATAATAATCTTAAACCTTATATCTATATTTCGAGTTGTCATTGAATCTAAAAGATAGACATTTAATTAATTCATCTTAAAAAAAGATGATCTTGATATTTCAATTTTAAATTTACTAAAATTATTTAAATTAAAGTATTTAAACAAATTAAAAAACTTAATAAATAGCATAAATCAAAATTTCATTGGGTGCGAACAGACTTTTGGAACGCACTGTACTCAATGTATTCCGATTCGAGAAATTTCATTGTAAGTCACTTTTTCAATCATTTTCGATGTATGAAATCAGTGATTGTCAAAATGTTAAATTTATTTCTCTTGTCATTGAAGTTTCGATTGCCATCAACAACAAATTCTAATCAAAATTATATGACTTGAACACAGAATTCATATCATAGCGATTATCATTAATATAAAGAAAATATGAGGATAATTCTGTTAGTGAAGACACCTTTTAATAATCTCTAATCCCGCCTCGCGGCCCAGTCGACATAGTAGTCGGATATACAGTCCCCCGGATTCTGAACCAGATAGAAAAACAAAAAATGGTTATTAAAATCATAAAGCAATTTTATTTCCGAACGATATATGTTAAGTTATTAATACACATTAAAAAACTTTCTTGCGTAGAATTAATATTATTAACAGTCAATAAAAATACGATTAAAAATGACAATCTTTTATTTCTAATCACAGAAAAGTTTTGGGTATTAGATTAGCAGTGAGAATATAAGATTAATTGTTAATTTCACTAACAAGTTTTCGCATTGATCTCATATTTTGTATAGTTCTTTCTGTTTCTTCTTCTTAACTTTCATCCAAGTCAACATAACCTTCATGTCTTTTTATTCGTTGCAATTTTCTATATTTTTGTATACCAATCACCAATATTCCTCCGACCAAACATAGTACAAATAATGACGAAAGTAATATAGCAATGATCCGTCCACTGATTATAGAAACGTTCGAATTTTTCTCCCAAATTCCATTTTGATTTAACATTAATTTCGTACCGAATTGGGTCTCCAATGTTTGTGTGACTGTTATGTTAGGTCCAAATTTCAGCTGTAATATTAAAATTAAATTTTAGTAAAAATAAATATATTCATCTTTAAACAGTCTAACATCAATAAATGGTGGTCTATGAAGAGGTTGATCGTTGAAGTTGAATTTCCTGCTTTTAATACAATATAAAATTTCACAACCTCTGTCCATCATGGCGACATAAGTAGCGTATCCAGGAGCACAATTTCGAGACCAATATTTGGAACTGAGTGATTTACCTTGGGAAACATTTTCCGATAGTGGATTTCCAATGTTGCAACTAAAATTAATGATTAATATCTTTACATTATTTATATGTTATGTTATTATTAAAAAATAACCTATAAAATCCACCAAATGATAAGCCTTGGCTCTTCTTACTGTCTTTGACTGGGCTAATACATATTTTACCGGATGACCCAAAGTTCAAAGCAATGTGATTTTGTGGACAAGTATAAGAATTTGTCACTGGATTTTTAATTGTGGAGGTATAAATTCCACCAAATGAATAACCGGAATGTTTTTTTGTGTTTTTCGTAGGTGCACACCAATATAACTCATAGTCAGAACAACGAGTCTCCAAAACTTTGAAGAACACATAAAAATATTTTTCTTTTGTTTCACACTTGTTGAGAGCTCTTTGAAGTTTGACAGTTTCAAAGCCAGTGGGACAAGAAAAGTTTCCTGTTGCTGGGTTCATTTCACTAATTTTTTTACACTGCTCTTCATCTCCTGTACATGTCTGATACGATCCTCCAAGATTGTATATATTTTCAGGTTCAGCACATATTCCACTATCAACATTTGCATCACTGTTGAAATTCAACGAACGAATATCCATACAGCCTAATTGTAGAAATTGATATCATTTTAGGAATATTAGCAATATCAAAAAAGGTGTTATAAACAAATATTTTCAAATCTTCTGAAAGGTTTCAGAGCATCAAGGTAATACTTGTAAAGAAGCTTCTATCCGGATCAGAATTTTTACAAAAAACAAAATACATCTGTTAAAAAGTATATCTAATGACAATATATTTCGACGAATCAACCGTCATCTTCAGGTCACTGATTAATAATTTAATTAACTTGTATATAAATCAAAAAATAATGATTGTGTAATTGATTGCATGAAGTTACGCTAATCAAAAATTCTCAATAAGCTGGTTGAGACTGCCGATTGAACATTGATTTTAGGGCAACGCGACCTAATTAACAATGATTCACACGACACTCTCTCCCAATAAATATCAAAATACTTACACAGAATCTTAAAATTATCAATATTATTGTCACATTTACATTTTTTCCTCTGTTCTGCAATATTTCTCTTACACTCTTTTAAACCACATTCTTGAATTCGCTTACAGACATGACGGGCAGTCTCGCCAATGTATGTGGCATCGCACCAATTACATTTATATTCATAAACAATATCGAAACAAAGTGTTAAAGGTGTAATTACTCAAAATATTTTGAGTTTTAGGAGATCGTGATCTAATTTTTAAATTTAATTCATTGTTATTAAAATTGTAAAATTTTTAAATCCTTTAGAATAATGTACAATTGAGCAATATGTCTAAATATATTGTCATTAAATATATTTTTAAATGGATGATTTTTTTACATAAAAATTTCTCATCCGAATTGAAACTTATCAATTATTAACAAATTTTATATAGTTATAGGATAGTTATAATAATAGCTTTACCTATTCGAGTATTTGCTGAATAGTAACGACCTATCGCCTCTTTAATGAGAACTCCAATTTTGTAAACAGTTTGATCGTCAAGTTCCGGTAAGCTTCGAGTTGTGATTGCATTAAACAAAGGCTCTCCTCTTCGATCAACAGGAACTAAATTTGTTTCTAATGTTTTTTCCCAATCTTGTAAATTGAAGTTAGATCCAAATGGTTTTCCTCCAACTGTGTTTATTATTGTACTAGCACAATTCGAGTCATACTCATCAAGCTTTGTGTTATTCGTTTGATAATTTCCTTTGAGTTTGAGATTTAACGTTTTCGACATGCTCATAGATGCAGCTGCAGATATATCAGTGGTATCTCCCTGAATTGATGTTATTACTGTTATATGCATTGATTTATTTCATATTGCTTCTTACCTTGAATTTTCTCACATAATTAGATTTAAGTATATCGATTTTAGAAAGAATAGATCCAGCGTCCACTGATCTTATGAAATGAGTACCATAATCTCGAATAATCAAATCAGCTTGATATTGCGGATATAATCTATCTTTTCCGGTTTTCAAAATTGATGCAATATCAAGAATCCTGTTTCGGAATTTAGGATCCAACTCGGAATCTGGTTGGAAAGCTATGTTATATAGTTCATACCTCAGTTGTACTTGAGATATCATTGACTTTTCTTTAATCTAAAAGTATATCCGGTTATTAGTATAATGAAATGATAATCTCCTACTTGGCTTTCCTTCACATCTTTCTTCTCCCAAGAAAACGATCCACTAATTTCGTAGTTCAAATTTGTATAAGTCGCATCGACATTGATCGATTTCGAAGTTAAGGAAGTATAATTCGAAAAATGTTCGTACAAATTAGAATTCATTTCAACAACGGATGTCTTTTTCGCAGTAATCATAGTATTATCAGGAATAAGAAACCTTGCATCATTCGATGATTGACAAAGTTTGTAGGAGATTTGGAAAACTTGTCCTAGTTCTTCGTTTTTAAGATTATCCCATCCCGACCCAGGAAGAACATCAAAAGAATACTGATTATTACTCATCCGACATTCATGAACCTTCCGGTTTGATGGCATATCTGTTACTTTGATTGAATTATTGTCTAAATTTTTTGAACCATCCTCTTGGGCACCAAACGATAACCTGAATTATAGTTTTTAAAAAAATATAAATTAAATATTTTAAAAAAATGTTCGAAGATTCTCGAATTTTAAATATATTTATTTATTCATTAAATATAATAAATTAAATATAAATTTTATATTATAATTCAACAAAACTCACCCCATGAAATTCGTGATGAACAGCACATGCAACCCGAGGAGGTAAATCTTCATCATAGAATTTGAATTCGGTTTTACGAATACAGTTTCGTTAACATTTTCGAGTTTTATATCATTCGCGACTTCTCGTGATTCAGTTACGTCACTTTATTTTATTTCGATAGATTACATCAGACGTACGAATATTGTAATAGTGATCTTGAAATAGTTCGACTGATAAAATAAAATAATGAAGAGAAAAAAAGAATGTCAATTATTGAAAAATATTTATCATTTTTATGGGATTCTTTTCATTATTTTTTATTAATTATTATTCGTTATATTTTATTTATTGAAAGTGTAAAAGCAGCAAATTTTATAGAGAATAAATCAAATTAGTTTATTCGCTGCTTTTACCATTAGGAATAATTATTGTGTCGCAAAAATAACTTTATTAAAAATAAACAATGATTATTCGTTTTGATAAACTTAGTTAAATAACTCTAACGTAAACTATTGGACAAAAAAAACCGAATTTTGAACAACTCTTTAATTACGAAAAAGAAAAAAAAATCACACATCCATCATAATTGACACCAGACAAAAATCCAACACTAAGCAGTCGGTAAATACGATCATGATTTGAATAGTCATTAATAATTCCATCGATTTTTTAGATTTGAAATTTATTTAACTTTTCTTTAATGTATCGTAATTATAATATGATAATTATAATTATGATTATTATGATAATTTGCAACTGAGATAATTTTTTTTCTTTCTTCCAGGCCTTTGAATTCTTTTATTAGTTTTTTTGACGACTTTCTTCTTGAATATTAATTGTTTCTCTTCTTCAGTAATCACGTAGATTATTCAACATGAAAAACAAATAAAAATGATAAAAATAAAAATCATTGTGGTTCTAGTAGAGACTCAAAGGTTATACAATAATAAAAGTTATTACTTACACAAAACACCCAAAAGAAAGAACATATATACTCTAAGAAAAATGAGTACAAGCAAAAAGAATACAGAGAAAATAATACACTAGTGTAAAATCACCAACACATTTCATTCAACAAAGGTGAGGTATCACAGAAAGAATACATATAATAACACAAATATTATATTTTTATTTATATTTTTTAATAGTTTTCCAATTGATTTTTGGTTAATATTTTACTAGATTCTCAATTCTATCTTTTTTTGGAAAAATATTTCTTTTTTTATAGTTAGTATTTTAGATTAAAAAATCGAGTAGCAAAGACTAATACATTTAAAAATATAAAAAATATTTATATTATTTATTTTTGTTAATAAAAAATATTAATTGTTATTCAAAATTGTAAATATTGTTAAAAATACATTTAAGGACCTATAATCTATTCAAAATAATTAGCAATAAACATTAGTTAATTTGCGACAACAAGGGGCAAAGTAGGCCACTTACCCCCTTGGACAAATAATGTTTGAAAAAAAAATATTTTACTAAGAAATTGGAAAATTAAAATGGCATGCTAGAAAGATATTGGTTTCTAAAATTTAAAATAATATTTTAGATAAAGTGGCTGAGAAAATTACATTCCGAAAATAGATTAATAATTGAATAAATGAATAAAGAGGAATTAAAGATTATTTTATAAAGATTTTTTCTCTGTGATGGCCGAAAAAATAAATTGTGTACAAAAACTTATTTAGGAACAATATCATATTGCAAATACTTTTCCAAAAGCATACGTGTTCTGATAACTATCAATTTGAATAATTTCTTTGTAATGTTATTTATTGTAAATGTTGTTGTTTATTAATGTGATTTATGTTTTTATAATTTTTAATTTGATGAGAACAAAACTGAATAAATAAATAAATGGCTATTTTCAAACAAATTCTACCCAGTAGAAGTTTTTTTTTATTTAGACCTACCCCTAGAAATCTTCTACCTATGTAAAGTTTTTATTTTGAATCGCCTGGAAAAGGTACTGCAGGTGCATATTCATTAGTTATAATAGTACCTGTAAAAATGAATTAACCAACAAGAAAACTAAAAGACCGCAATAGCTTTATAAATGATAAATGTACAAAAAAATGGTGAGCTAAATAAGAATAACTGGTAATTGACAGATTAAATGACTTATTAATTAAATATGGGTAAAATGATTTAGTATATCAAATATAATATTTATTGATGATTTACCACTTCGAAAAAATTACATGCAGGTTTAAAGATTGTTAAGGGTTCTTTTTGGTGAACAGTAAATTTTTGATATTTTTAAATTAAAAATCATATTTATTTTTGAGATAAATTAAATATAGTGTTCTACTAATTAAAATGAAATAACTTTTTATAAAAATATTTAAGTATATAGATAATATTTTTTAATAATTAAAATGAAATAAGGTTTCATAAAAATTATGGTTTATAGGAAATATTTTTACTAATTAAATTAAAATAATTTTTTTATAAAAATTATAGTTCACAAATAGTATTTTATTAATTAAAATGAAATAAGTTTTTATAAAAACACTATAACAACTATATTTTACTAATTCAATTGGAACAACTTTTTTATAAAAATAAGGTTTTAAAAAATCACAATTAAAATAACAGCTTCGGAGTTAAAGAATATTGTAAAGAAGATTTTGATAAATCTTGTAACACTATTTAAAATAAAAATCATAATGCTTATTGAATTTAATTGTCAACGGAAAAGTCTTATTAAAAAAATAATTTATAATTGAATGATTTACAATTAAAGAAAATATTATTTTGGAATTGAATTTTTACAGGACATGTCCATTAAAATATTTTTAAAGATCTAAATTTATATTTCAATTAATAAACATTGTAAAAATTAATAAAACAAAAAAATATGATTTATGCAAAATTGAATAAAATAACACACACACCTATATATATATATATACATCGATATTATTATTTATATTTAGAATTTTAAAATCTGGTTAATGTAACTGGAATATTGTTCCTCATAAATTTGTTTGAATAATGAAAGTTGTATTAGAAATAAAGTTTTCAAATAATGACTTTGGATTTTAATCACGAACCCAATACAGATAATGCTCAGTAATGATTATTAACAACATCAATATGATTTTTCGTACAAATCGAATTATCATTACAAAAATTATTCAAACTTATTTTTTTATTAGTATTTTTCTGTCATCTTAGTACTTTTGAAAACGAATGAGAAAATTATTATTATAATAATTAATTGTTTAACTTCTTATTGGTTAACATTTGATCTATACATTTTTTTCAATTAAATTAAAATTTGAAATTACAGTATCTTTAACATTATATATAAAATATTAAAATTACATGTGAAAAATATTTTTAATATTTTTACTTTAAAATTATATTAAATTATTTTCAATTAAATTATTTTTCATCCATCTGGGTAGGAACGATACAATCCGAATAAACATACAACAAGTTCAATATAGAACAACAAACAATTCAGAACATTCCTCACGCATTTATTATTGGAATAAAATGATTTGACAGATATCATTAACAAAACGACTTTCCAGTTTCATACATGCAATATCTATTATACATTACATTTTATGTATTACATTTATGTATTATTACAATTATGTATTACATTTTCTGGTTAAATGACAATGGAGATCAAGTAAATTCTTATTTTACATGAGTCTGAATTTAATTTGCATACCTCTATCAACTACGGATATCCCCATGAGGGACAGGAGGCACTTATCCATCAACCAAGATCACGTGGAAGAAACATCTCACAATGCTCAATGATTTCCACGAATCGAATGGAGCATTCGACTTTGTTGATGGTTCATGTACAAGAGATTATTTTTCTGGTTTTTTTGAAGAATGTTTTCTAAAATTCTATGACATGAATATATGACGATCTGAAGAATGAATTTTTATCTTCGTGTATCACTAATAGGATAAAAGAACCCTAAGTTCAGAATTCGAGCAATTGTGATAAGTAGTTAAATTTATCACTTAGCGAAATCTATTATTTTATTGATTTTTTAATAATATTATCGTCTATTAATTATATATTACAATAACATTAAAATCAATTAAATTCAATTAAAATAAAGAAAATAAATGAAATAAATTAATTTTTAATATCAATAAAACAGAATATGTATGGTTAAAATAGGCTGCTGAATATATGTATATGTATATATATGAAATGAAAAGTTTATTTACCAATTTTCTAAACAAAAGGCTCAAATTTTATTTAAATATATATTTTTTCTTGTTGATTTACGTATCACTCACAATTCAGCGATTCTGTTGATGTTTCCATCGTCGACATTAACGGTCGCCAAATTAATAGACACTAAGTTAACTATCTCTCCGTTGCTTATCTCTAAATCAACCTTCCCAGAGGTAATATCCTCAGATTCAACTGTCTTTGTATTAAAAGTATTCCATAATTGCAAAATAACATCTCCAGATATTAAATCGCCCGCGTTCCTTTCTAACATATTTAACAAAAATATTCCATCGATTCTCAAATATTCGTTAACAAATTCTTTTATTTTTGTAGTTTGCGGAACTTCAATTCCTTTGATTTTGAACACCTTCTTCACAAGTCTCATTTGCCTGTAATTCAAAACCACTCGAAAGATCCAGATCAGAATCGATATCACATTGAACAACAGTACAATTATTAATATCATCCAGATCAATACGAACAGTTTCTCATTTATCATGTTCACACTCAATCTACATTCACTGAAATAAATGTTGTCAGTTCCGAGAAGTCTTAGATCAGAAATGAAAGCGTATGTTTCTGTAGGGAAAGAAAGGGATATTTCATTAGTATATCCACTTAGACGTTCTACCACAGATACGATGTTTATACCGAACATGAAGTGAAGCATCATCAATTGGAACAAACAAACTGTTAAACTTAGCATCTTCAATCCTATATATGAAGAGAATAAAAGATTCTTTTCTGATTCCGAAAACGTATACGCAATCATCCAATTACGTATTCTTCTGCGTAATTTTGCGAAATATCCGCTTTTCTTTTCCTTCTTCGATAAAATGAGATTGATTGAGTTTGATATTTTTGTTACACTTTTATTTTTCGCTTCTTCACCATTGTAAAGAGCCTTCCTCGCTTCATTGAATATTGAAAGTAAATCAAAACGAACAGCTGATTGACAAAATTTGTCCCACAACATGGTCGGTAAATATAATAATACNGCTTGAAGTATCAGTATGAATGGTATCCATTGGTAATGATATATTCCAAAATCATCATACAATTTCACCCATTCTTCTTTAGTATCAGGAAACTTATTTGAGATTGCATTCTTTGGAATGGTTCCATGATTCCATATGTAAGCATTGATGAATTTATCAATCTTCTCTCCAGTCGGATGAATGGCAGTGTAACATTGCAAAGGGTTGAGATAAAAGGTTTTATTAGAAATAATGTAACTTGCTACCAAGAATATTACAACAGAGAAAATCGAAATTTTATCTGAAAAGTCTCTCACTGAAACATTTTTAAATGGGTTAAGATTGTCAACGTTTTTGAAGAATGAATCCATTAAATGACTTGAATGATATAAATTGATGACAATCTAGCGTTATATAGTAAAATATGGAGTAATAAAGGAAGTTGGTGATGAAATATTTACCGAATTCCGTAAAAATTATTCCTATATTAACATATTTGTGGGAATAATTTTCATTTATATTATGAAAATAGTGGTAATTAATAATTATATTTCCTAGACAAAGTTAATTGAAAGTCGTGGTTTCATTGAACCTTGTATTTGAAAATATATAAAATAAAAATTAATACAAAAATTTTTTATAAAAACAACCACGTTTTTCAAGCATTACCAATGCACTAAAAAGAGGAAAATAATTTTTTTTCTAGACGTGCGAAATTTTATACCTAACCAAAAACGTGGGGCGGATTTCTGAATTACGGCTATTAGTAACTGCTATTTCCTCTTTACTGCTTTTTAGTAACAATCGATCATTTCTATGCCCCACGTTTTTGGTTAGGTATAAAATTTCGCACATGTCTAAAAAAAAATTATTTTCCTCTTTTTAGTGCATTGGTAATGCTTGAAAAACGTGGTTGTTTTTATAAAAAAAATTTTTATTAATAATATTATTTAACTATTTTTAGTTATCATTTAGGAATTCAAATCTTTCGATTTATTTCGAATAACAGAAATGATAATAAGACCAAAATAACAAAGTTTTATTTTAATAAAAGCAAGTTTTATTTGAAAATAATTTTTTTGTACGTATTAATTAATATTATTGATTTTTTTCATAAAGTTAAAATTTTCATAAAGTTAAATTATAGCATATGCGGTTTATGTAGAGCCGTAAATGTTTTAAAATATTGTATTGTCATCGGAAGCAAGCCTGTATAAAAAAATTCAGCTCAATTGGATGACTGAAAGTGGTCGAAAAATCAATCGCAAGATTTGTTCCAGGCAGACAGACAAGAAACCAAGCTAAGAAAAACGTGGTAATAAAGAACCAAAAATAGTATAACAAAATTATATTATTAAAGAAAACTCAAAACGATTAAGAAGTATAGTCGTACGAAATTAAATAAAAGTAGTAAATAACTTTCAGTTGTTGTAATTGATACTATAAATGTTATCAAATTTCGATAAGGATGCTGTTGATTGTGATAATTGATGATAGGTGATGATGATGGCGAAATTTCAGTTGGTCTTTTGACTTTCGTTTTCTGTTTATTTCCAGTTAAAAATTTCTTATCTGTTTGTGTTTTAGTTTCTGTATATTTAATTTATTATATATTTATTTATTGATTTTATTGATTATTGGATTTTCGATTTTTTTAACTTTTATAATTTACGTAATATTAAATTATATAATTATAAAGCTGTGGGGGAACTTTTAGCGTTAAAAATCACCCTTTCTTTTCTTGAATTTTCTCCCTGATGATTCTGACTTTCTTTGTTTTCGTCTTCTCTGCACACAAACATAAACAAATAAAAAATAATAACAACATGAACATAAAATGACAACATAAATAGACACTCCAGCAAATAAATATATACAGAAAAAGCGATATAAAATTAACATGATGTCAAATGAATCTTTATGTAGGAAGATTCAACATTACCCCCTTCACGGTTGAGGAGCAATTGTTTTTTCTGTGTTTGGTGTCAATCATGATATTGTGTATTTTATATGGTCTGGTATATTTGTTCTGAACGTTTTTTTTGTTTGTGGTTCTTTTTACAAATGCTTGCATGTTGTTGTAGTCGTATTTCTCGATGTTTCTATGAAGTAGTTTGAACTAAATCGTGCTTTTATTTTGTTTCAAAGCTCTCTGTTTACAAAAGCGAAATTGATTTCGGCTGGGTGATTTTTTGGACAAAACGTTTTTCTTTTCTGATTCATCGTTACGGGTTTGTAATCGATATTCAGGATGAATGCTTTCTTTTCATGATCCATGATTTTATTGGTCCTTCAAAAGTGTCATTGTCATTATTTTAAACTATAGATAAGAATACTTTAAGACTTTCGTCTTGAAAACTGGGCTCTTCCTCATTGCTTTTTGAATGATTCAATTGTTTTTTATATCAAGGTTTGCTATTGTGTTTATTTCTGTATATGATTTGTTATTATCAGAGTGTTGTACTTCTTTAAAAGTGGACTTTTCGATTTTTGTTTGGGTATTACTCTGTTTATTTGTATTTAAATGTTTCATTTTCGACTATTTTTTAGCGTTCATTAAAGAAAACTTCCGTCTGCGCTGATTCTGATTCTAGTATTTTCGGTTTGTGCTTGATTGTTTCTAGAATTTAAAGTTATGTTTGAATTGATTTGTTTCTTTTTCGTTTGTTTTTGTTTCAATAAACATTTTTGAAGTCTGAGTTTCTTCTTGTAGTTTTTGAGGTTTTAGATTTTGATTTTATTTTCTTTGAGGTTAATGTTATTGCTTATCTTTGAATGTTTTGTTTTAATTTCTGGATTTATTTTTACTTCTATTTCTTCTTCTTCTTTAGTTTTGATTTGTGAGCATTTGTTTTGGATAGTTTTGCGGTCGTTTAATTTAAGTATTTTACTGTGATTATATTTTCCTGAGTTGTAAAATGTCTTTATTTTGTTGTTTGGTTTGCTCTATTTTGTAGGTTTATTGTGTTTATTCTGTTTGTTTTTGTGTTGTGTAACTTGATATCCGCTTGTTTTCTAAGTTGTATATTCTTTTTTGTAGTCAACTATAAGGTTGTAATGTGTAATGAAGTTGGTGCCTAGTATAGGATTATATACATTAGCTAAAATTCCAAGTGTATTCTGTTTGATTAATTGTTAAATTCATTTTTTTCTTCCCATAGATTTTGATTTGACTTCCGTTTGCGGCATAAGATGTTGTGTTTAAATTTTCATTTGTGTAATTATTAACGTAATTTAACTGTATAATTGAAAAAATAGAACCAGTGTTAACTAAGAAATTATATGTAAAATTTTGTGGTTGCAACATGAATTTTGTTTGGATGTCACATATCCTTGATACTGAGGATAGTAACTGTTTGGGTTTAAATTACATAAATGGCATGGACTTTGGCAGCAGTATGTTTGGATTCCGTATGTTTCGTGGAACCAGCACATTTTGTTTTTGCTGTCGTTTGGTCTAGTGTTTTTGTTGTTTTTTTATCAATAGTTTTTTGTTTATTGGATTGTTTGTTTGTTATTATTTCTAGGTTGTTTTATCTGTTTTCTAGATTTTTAAATTGATGTTGAATTTCTCAAGTTGTTTGTCAATTTCTATTAGTATATTTTAAGACTCGTTTATTTCATTTTTGTTTTCGGTTTGGATGTGATTGTTAGGAATTAAAAATGTTAGGAAAATTTTTGAAAGAAAGTTATATTAAATATGTACAAATTAAAATTTTTATATAATTAAATATGTAACATTCGAAAAAAGAAAGTTATATT
>MQRK01212606.1:57973-68624 GCA_001938485.1 Girardia tigrina | reverse complement strand
AAAAATTTTATTTGAACACTGTTTATTAATTTTTTTGACATTAAATTCTAACTTAAATTGAAATTGTGATTACAATTCACATTTTTCAAAATGCAAACACACATTCATCCAATCACATTTACACATTCATTATACGTCACAACAACAAAAAAAAATCTGGCAACACACATACCTATTTGCACACCGGTAGACTGAGATTAAAAATAAAAAATAAAGGAGGCTCACAATTTAATTGAAAGTCATTTTGTAAACTTTCGATTTAAGCGGCTAATTTTAAATTGTGAGAATTATAGAAGATGTAATTCAGATCTGTCCGAAATGTCAAAGCTCAAATCACACTAATAAAGATTTGAAATTTCGCGTTAGTTATTGCGGTCATTCGATATGCGATAAATGTTACGAATTGGTGTTTCAAAAGCACAAAGGTAGTTGTTCGAAATGTGACTCTAAATTACAAAGAAATAGTTTCCGTCAGCGAATTTTCGACAACGATTCCGTCGAATCGTATTTGAGTTATTATTTTGAAGTGACAAAAACATTCAATTGTGATCGAATTGATTTTGATACATTGGAAGAATTCAATGACTATCTTGAAGAAGTTGAAACATTAATTCATATGGTTTATGCATCATCACAAAACCATATGAACGTGATGATTTCATATATATTTACTTATACATATACTCATATATATTTTATTTAATTTAATTAATTTAAATGATTTTTTTTAATTTAATTTAATTATTTTAGTTTAATTTAATTTTTATTTTAATTTATAAAATGGGTTCAAAAAAATGGGTCCAAGGTAATCGCAGCGCGACCAATTATGTCAAGCAAAAAATAAGTGGTGCTCAACATCGCAAAAGAAAGCGACAACAAGAAGCGGATTCTAAAAAATGTGGACCATTTATGCAGCAGTTTTTGAAACAGCGATCAACAGAAGAAGGTGAGAGTTATGAGTCTGATATGGATAAGGTTAGACAAGATGCAATAACTGATCTACCAGAATGTCGGAATCAACTGGATGACATCGTGATGATTTGTAGCAGACAACTGCAGCCAGAAATACCCGAGTCAGATTCATCTCAGGAGGTTGCTCAAGCCACTAATGGATATAAACAATGTATACTTTTTTATTCACATGATTTTGGTTACGTGGAATTTGATTCCATAATGGACTTATCAATTGTGATAGACAATCTTCGCATGGAGTTGGTTTTCCGTGGGTCACAAGTATTTCAAAATCAAGATGCTGATTTTGTAGTTAATACAAGCCGTTCAATGACAAAAACGTGGTTTAAACGTATTCTTAACAATGGAAAGGAAGTTAACCGATCATGGTTGGTTTATTCACCATATATGAAGTCGGTGTACTGTTTCTGTTGTGTATTATAAAACTCATCAAATAGTAACTCAAGATCTTCATTTCAGTTGTCTTCTGGTTTTAATAATTGGCGACATACAGAGAGATTGAAGGATCATGAAACCAGCCAAAGTCATTGAACATCTTTCACCAAATGGAAGGAAATGAAACATCGGATTTTACAAGATGGGTTGATAGATATGGAAGGTAAAAACCAAATTCAAAATAACAAACAAAAATGACTTAAAGTGCTGAAATGAATTCTGGCCTGCATAAAGTTTCTAGGTAGCCAGAATTTGGCTTTACGTGGTCACTGTGAAAGTCTCGATGAACATAACGATACTGAATGTTACAATATTGGAGATTTTCTAGTAATAAGGAAACTGATTGTTATGTACCAAAACAATTAACTAATCTTCTTTCAACTTTAAATGTTTTGCATGAATTTTACTTATTTTTCTCACACTAATAAATGAATATATTATTTTCATTAATATAAAAAATATAATCTAATTTGTTTAAATCTTTAAATCTCTAGATATTCCGAATTTCCGTTACTATTCAATGAAATCGACTTTTATTCATATAGTTTCATTAGTTCTTTTGAACTTCATGATCATGTGAATCATTGCAAGTTCAAGTGCTCTTTTATTTGTCTAAAATAGCGATCTCAAAAACGCTTGTATGGTGTTGAAATTGACGTGTGTTATAGCACGCTCAACAAAGAGGATAAAACTGTCACGGGCAGGAAGAGTTTATTGATGAAGATCATTTGGGCCCGATCACCAGGACATCAGATACTTGGACAGCGGAAGCTGTGAAAGAGAGCGCTATAGAACCTTTCAACCGCTGGGATATCGATGGGCTTTCCCCTGGATCAAGCGGTCCGGGAGCGCTTCAGCTGCGCACCTAGCCCTGAAGTTCAGCGATAGTTTCGCGAGTCATGGAGAAATTATGACATGCGGGGCACCAATACAGAGGTTTGTTCACGCCAGAAGAACTCAGAAGATTGACAAGGAAATATCCGGAAAGACACTTCCACATTGATTGCTCAGTTTGATGGACTATTATCAAATCATTTACAGTATACTATGGATGTTCCCTGGTTTAGTTTCATTGCTATCACCAAGATAGCAAAATGAATTTATCAGTCTCCTTGTATCTACAGTCAGAGAGAAGATAATCTATGATATTCAACGAAACAAATATTATGGGCTAATGCTGTGTTCAACGATTCCCGGAAAATTCCTCAATAACTATTCATCTAATAATAATACCTCGAAAAACAATTCCTCGAATGACAATTTCTCGAAAACTTCTACATTTCTTATTAATCCCATTTCTTATTGTTCATTATTCATTATTTAAAACAAAAAGTATATGAAAATAAAATCCATTAAAAACAATATTAATATTAAATTTCACTTATGATTAATATGGCTTTAAATATTGTTTACTTAAAAAATCTGAAAATTTGCTTTAAAAGAACAATGTTCATTAATAAGATGGACGACTGTATGTCTATATATGTGTGTATGGTACATTTTTAATGAATATTGCTTGAAAATCTTCTAAATATCATCAGGAATACTTTGAAACATATTTTCAATACAGAATGTCGGTAGTTTTTAAAGAATTATAAAAGTTTTAAAATCTCATGTTTCATACGTGCAATTACTATATTACTATATATGTTTGCATCCTTTGACTTGTGTGTTATTTACCAACGAAACTAATGACTTATTATGAATAGTAAATTTAGTTGTTGGTTCAACGAAGTCGAATTACAAAGGAAATGTATTTGTAAAACGTCAACATGTGCACTTCGCTATTTATATAAACCGAGAAAATGATTGATAAATTCTATCAAAATGTGACTGTCTTCCTTTCAATATTTGAAAAGTTTTACATGTTTATTTTATTTATGTATATAAATAAATCTATTGACGATCGTCTTGGTGTATGAAATAATCATTTAATTTGATTTTAGCATTTGATTTCGATTAATTAATTAAATTAATTAAATAAATTAACGTAAATAAATTCCAATGACTTTCGAAATACATGAAACGTTTTTGATATTTTCGTATTCCTATGTATTATGTTAGGTTGGAACGTAAGTTTTGTCCGAAACAAAATAATATTTATTTATTCAACAAAATCAACGTATAAGTAAACAAATATGTTACTGAAAGTGAATGTTTTAATCTTTCAACGTTTTATCAAGTATATTGATCAAATGTTTCATGTACATGTCTTATTTGAATAATTGTCTCAGATAACAATTATTCAAAATGAGACGATTAGATTCATTGTAGTAGTCACTTTAATGAGTTTAAAAGAAAATTTAATACACTAAATTTTATACGAATATATATATATATAGAGATTTAATGAGTTTAAAAGAAAATTTAATACACTAAATTTTATACGAATATATATATATATATATATATATATATATATTAACTTCATACATTAAAATACTCTATTATTTATTTATAAGACTACTAAATCAAAAAATTAAATTTTTTATATCCATCTTTATACAGACAGAACCAGTGTTTCTGTGAGCCTAACGGTTTTTGGAGGAACCTCGTTTTCTAGGGGGTGTTAGAATTTCGTTGCTTTTTGGTTTTATTGGTTGTATTGGTATTACAACTATAAAGTTAACCTTGATATGCAATCAGCAAGTCAACACAAACATCAAAGGTAAAAGATTTATTAGTAACTCATGCTCAATATAGGGATGCGAATTCGCCTCTCACTTTTGTCTGTACCAATACGAAGAATTTTCCATGCTTCCTCAAAATAAAGTGTATCCTTTCCCTCGATGGAAATGAGCATACACGCTTCTAGATTTGAGAGAGAGAGAGAGTCACTGTTTAAGTCGAGTTTCGATTCGGTTCATTGAACTAAAGGACATCTCGACAGTAGGCGTATCCAAAGGACACAGGAGAATAATGGTAGCTAATATTGAAAGATTTGGAAACGTACCGCTTAGCACCCCGCTAGTGTTAAGAAGAGAGCGAAGAACTTCCCTAGAGGATGGCACGTTAATAAATGGATTAATCATTTTAGTGCGTAATCTGTCTTCATCTGCATTGCTATCTTCAACAAGTAATAATGAATGTGATTGAAGGAAGAGAGTAACATCATCTTCATAAAGTGGTCTATCTTTTATTTCAGTTAGAGTTAAACGTGCAGTAGCAACAATCTCCTGCATATTAGCAAGTGTAGCTGTCACAGTTTGAAGCTGCTTTGTTAAGATTGAGAGAGGCTGAAAATTTCTTTTCAGGGCGTGTAGAATTTAATTTCTTTGCGAGTTTGAAGTGTCAGTAGACGGCCACTACCCTGTGAGGATAAATCACCACTGTTGGCATCAATTTTTTGCAGAGTAACTATGATAGCATGCATACATTTGATTGTTTCTGAAACACATTGATAGTGTGATGTCCTGCTCGTATGAGTTCTACTTGGGGGCCATCTAGGATCTCTTGTACAGCCTTGAATTTAAGATAGTTTTTGGGACTATTATAAAGTAAATGTCAAAAACTACTAAAAACAGATTTTATTTATGTCCCTGTATTTATGTGCTACAAAGACACACACGAGCTACAACAGATGACTTCGACAATGGACGTAGACTGCATCTTTAGTGTGGTATTTGAATTAAATTTTTAAGAAACATTAATTTGAAATTTTCAGAAAAGGCTTCAAATGTATTTTGAAAAATAAATTTATGAATAAAACATAAACTTTCAAAGACGAAATTGTAGCTCATCCGTAATGCATGACGAGTCTTTTGTTACTGTATTATATTCATATGAAAAACTTCATTCTATGTGACAGTCATTGTCACAAAAATAATTGAGAAATAATAATGTCAATGATGATTACAGGCATACCTCGTTTAGCGCTCATATTGCGTTCCTGAAAATTGAGCGTTTACAGAAACAGCGTTAAAAGAGGTCATATGAAATTAGAAAAAGAAAACCTTTTAAAAAATATTTCGAAGTTAAAATTATTTTTTTTTCATAAAATCAAAAGAGCGCTATAACGATACAGCGCTAAAAGAGGTAGCACTAATCAAGGTATGCCTGTATAAAATAGTTATTCATTATTTTATTATTAATAATAGATTACGATTGGTTAGAACAGATCAAAACTAGATTCTAAAATTAACGAAAATTTATTTTATTTTATTAATGTTTCTTCATCCAACAAACATTTTGGTCTTTATATTGATGTGGTCCACGTCCATTCTCTCTTCAAGCAAAGAAGATTGTCCAAATATTAAATGTCATATAAATAATACAATTTTGGTTTGTGATTCTCTTAATCAAGCATTCAAAAACTCAGTAGATTCTTCCATCATTTGTAAGTTTGATAAAGTGAATAAAATAATACATTTAGAATCAAATCGTAAAGGATATGAAAAAGTAAACACAATTTCTGATGAATGTTTCAACAAGATTTTGTCTTCCGTGAAAGAGATTCGAGGAGTAATTATAGCAAATATAATTGTTAATTATTTAACGAATTTGGTTTTCAAAAATTTAAAAAACCTTTCAATGCTAGCAATCATAAATCCGAGAAATATTTCAGACGATATTTTGAAGGATATTTCAAGAACGGATTCCTTTAATTTGACAATTATTTGCTCTAACAAAAACGAATCTCTCGGAGTCTCTTCATTGATAATGAATGTTGAGAAATTGACAATACGTTTGGTAAATTGTGGTAAAAGGTATAAATGTTTATCTTATACTTGTGGTAAAGAAAAAAGATATTTGGTGAAACAAGCATCGAAAAACAATGAAACGCATCTTCAAACATGTACAGCGGATCAATGCATTCCTAAAGAGAAGGACGAAGAATTAAGTCCCAAAAAGACTGAAGGAACTATCTCCCAACAAGTTAAAAAGATAATCATTATTTGTCTCCTACTTTCTCTAATTGTTATTTCCATTGGATTGTATACAATACTTCATCGAAGACGGGCATTTCCTTGTTCGAAAAGACCCGAATCAAACATTTCCAATATAGAACTGTTTATTAAAAATAATACATCAAGATTATGATTGAACTAGAATGATTTTAGTCATTTTATGAGATTTTTTCGTAAGAACGTAAATTTTTCGTGATTCTCGTCAAATTGAATGGAGTGAAGATGTTCTAGGACCTATTGGCCCGCCACAGATTTTGTGTTAAGTTCGTCAACCATCTTGAAAATAACTCTAATCTTTATATTTATTTGTCATCATATAACGACAATCAGTGATACTATAATATTATTATGTTTTCTTTTTTCTAACGTCTTAGTTTATCATTTATCATTTTAAAATTGTGGCTTTAAGACATAAGTGATTAAAAAATAACTTATTTCATTTTTATCTTCAAATAAAGAAGAATGACCTCAGGGGTACTTAGTAAATCGTGAATTGATTAAAATATTTTAAATATGATTTGACGTTCATATTCATACATAGCTTGGTCTGAATTCAAATCCGTTCATTAAACAGACTTTACTTTCTTTATATTGGAATAATATTTGTATAACTTATCTGTTATATGTATACTAAGAGCTTCATGTTTGCTTTAGTTGAATTAGTACATTTATAATAATAAGTGTGAAATTAGTAAGTAAGTAAGAAATTAGTAATTCAGGATTACAAATTAAAAAACGTAATATGACTTCAATAAACTAATGAATTTCTAAAACGATTTTCTGAGTAAATTTCCTTTTCAGAAGAATATAGAAATAGAATAAGGATTATCAGTCTCGTAATTTATGAGTTTAGAAACTGTATCAACACAAAACTATTATGTTCAAAATAGTCAAGATTGGAGATGTGAAACGTCAGAGAAAAGTTAAATTATGTCACTTAACAAATTGCTACCAACTTTTTTTTCACGATCGTGTCCCGAAACACACTTTTTTAATTATTTGATAATTCCATAGGGAATCAAGCATCAGTTACATGTTGGAAATCGGAAATCAACAAAATCAACTTATATAATATCCAGAATATTGCATCATTTTTGGTTGATTATTGCACTGCATTAATGTATTAGTATGTGTTTGGGTACGATAAGAATTTCTTCTAATTTACTGCGAATGATAATCTTTATATTTATTTGATTTAATGATTTAATTTAAATATTTAATGATTTCAAAAACGTGGAACATTGGTCATTTCATAACTTTGATGGTCTCAGTGGACAAGGAGAACATAAATTATAATATTGACTATCATTTGACTCAAATATTTATATTTAATATGATTGTTGTAATTCCGCAATTTCTTTCGATGAAATTATTGATTGAAACATTACACCCAACCTACTCCAAAATGAAATACATTTATTCTTCTAGAAACACAACAAGCAAAGAGCATGACATCACAAAACATAGCAGTCACTGTTTTTCTCATTTTACATTCACACGCATTGACATATCATAAATTTAACGACAATTGACATTACAATACAAAAATTACATGAAATACTGAAACAGACAGTGTAACGCATCTAATAATATTAAACTGAAGATCAAAATAAACCACACGATCGTTACTCCCTAAGATCTAATATTATCACGCGATTTCATTTCAAACACTACGCATTATTTATTATATATTCCTTACGCGGGGGTATGAATCGAATTTTATTTGTAGAGTAAAAAACTTAAAATCAAATTAATTGGGAAATAATGGATTTTTAAATAATTGATTAAAAATATATATATATAAATATAAGGATAAAATAGGTTGTAATAATTTTAAAAGTTATTCTAAATAGTTTTGTAAAAAAAAATTTAATTAAGACTTTTATCATTAACGTATTGTAATAATAATAAAAATTTGTAAATTACTGTAAAATACTATAAATTATTTTTTGGTATTTAAATTGTATGGTATATAAAATAATTATAGGTAAAAATGCTTTTAAATATTAATAATAAATTTTAAATATTGATAAAAAATAAAACGTTAAAATCTTTATTAATTAGAAATGTTTCGCAAAAAAAAGAGAGAAATAACATTAAACTAATTCTAAAATAATAAAAAATCATTATGGTTAATTTAGTAAAAATAGGACTACAAAATTTTGTTGGTTTTAATTTAAAAATAAGGAATGTAAATTTTCAAAATAAATAGAATTAAAAATTTTCAATTTTAAAATAACTTATCAGTTATTTATATTTATAATTTCATATTTTTATATAAGAATCTGGTCATAAAGAAAACGATAGAAAGGTTCCTCTACAAACAATTTTTATTAAAACAAAAATTTTTATTAAAACAAAAATTGTTAACTAAAAATTGTTTGAATAATTGTTAATTGTGTTATTAATAAATTTTTTGTGTTAATGAATTATAATATTGATCAAGAACCCAACACTTGTTACTGGCACAATTTTGTGTTTCGATAACCAATTTGACTGACATCTTATTCAGCACAGATGCTTACGAAAGGTCCATTCAAGCAATCCTAAAATATAACAGAACAAAATCAAAAGTCTTTAATTATTAAATACTTCAAACCCATTAAGTTCGAGGATTTGAAACCCATTCAATTCTTAAAAAGGACAAGACAGGAAATTTCTTCAATCAACCCCGCACTCGCCACTGATAATGAATTCTCTAGACAAATATTTATTCATAATCATCCACCGCAACTTCAGATTCTACTGCGGTGATACCTCAATTTGTAACTTAAGACGAACTTGATAAAATTACAGACCAGTCACATGAAATCATTTAGCATCATAACTCTGACAACTCAGTAACAGTCATTGTAACTCAGGAAACTAAAAAAATATATGGGTTAAAAGAACAAACGACCATGTTTTAAAATTCAAGAAACGTCGTTAACACCCTAATTCCAAATAAAAATAAGGCAATAGCACGAGGTTCACTCAAATTCATACACGACACTGAAAGCACAAAGGCAATATGTTTCTACCAACTTATGTACCAACAATCAGCAATTCGTTTGCATAATCCTTTTCCTGAATATGGAATAATTTTTCCATTGATAAATGCCAGGATTTATACAATTCAATGAATAGAAGAATGGAAGATGTCATAAAAGCAAAGGACGATGTTACAAGATTTTAAATAGTAGGTGTCCGAATTATTTTGAATGGAAAAGCAGATGTCCGAATTCTTTTGAATTTGAGAACAAATTTTTAAATGCGAATAAAATTTTTATTAGTTAACTTTTTATTTGATTTCTTCAAATTATTTTAGAAGTGTATTTAGATTATCGTAACATATCAAATTAACTCATCTATAATACAAATAAGTACATATTATTTATTATTTTTAATAATAATTATTTTACGTGTCAGAATACATATGAATTTGAGTAGTAGTATCCTTTTTAATATGAGGTTAGTTAATTTTTTAAATTTCCTTGTATTGCTATAACAATTTTATTTATTTCTTTCTGAGAAATTTCGATGTTTCTTCAATTACTTATAATCTTAATTTTTCATAACTTAACTTTTTTAAAAAATTCGAAAACCTATTTGGTAATTTTGATACAATTTATTGTTGACTTAAAAATTAAAAACCTTATTTAAAATTACGTTAATGGAAATTTGGTTTAATAGTATCATAAAAAAAGGGATTTTAATTATTAATTAATGTTGGGTTCTTGATCAAGATTATAATTCATTAACACCAAAAATTTATTTCTATCACAAATAACAATTATTTAAACAATTTTTTGTCGAGGAACTTGTCTTTGTTTTCTTTATGACCTGATCTTTATATAAAAATATAGATTTATAAATTAATAATAAGCTATTTTAAAATTGAAATTTTTTATTCTCTTTATTTAAAAATTTATTTTAGAATTAGTTTAATGTTTTAGTAAATGAATTTTAGTAAATGAGTTTTAGTAAATGAATTCTTTCTGTGCAATGAGATGATAATCGAAAATAATAATCTCGTTAATTCGATTTTTATATTTTGTTTAAATATTCCGAACTTTGCGAAAAACGTGTTTTTTAGATTTAATACAATTTAGGAACGTGTTATTCATTCTCATTCTCTACAACAAGCTATCCGGGCAATGTCGAACATGAAATTGATCCTTGATTGCCTCGAGAAATTCAATGGGAATCAATCGTGGGAACTATGGAAGAAGCAGTTCATTTTATTGACGTCGATGCAGCAGATAAAGGATGTATTTGTATTGATGCCGTTCGTGTTGAGTGGATCGGCTCTCAATATATACATGGAGATGTCAGAGAAGCAACAATCGAATATTGAT
>MQRK01212606.1:13583-39521 GCA_001938485.1 Girardia tigrina | reverse complement strand
ATAAAAATTAAATATTGACAATCCATCTGGTTAGGAGAGGCACAATCCAAAATCAACATACAACATTTAAACATACAAAAACTACACAAAAACATCCACACACCAAATATTCCTCACAAGGTAGATTATTAAAAAAATGGAAAGTATAATTACTCATTCGATTTTATAAATAAATGTTTTAAAATTTTTATTTTTTTTAGATTTGGAAAGTACTTTAACATAGAAAACCGAATATTTTTGCCAGTCCTAATATATTTATAAATACCTAAAAATCTTTAAATTTCAATTTCAATTGCCAAAAATGGAAATAAATCTTTTTTTTATCATCAATAACAAAATCATAAAAAAATTAACAAAAACAAAAATTTCAAAACACTACAAAAAACAAAAACTCAAAATTATCTTTAACAAAATATTAATATTGATCTATGAATATTAATATTACAACAAAATCAATGAATAACGATTTTTAGATTAAAAAATAATTCGTTTAAAATCATATTTTTTTGCGCATATTTCAAATCCGAAACAAAACACTCATATGGCCTTGAAACTCGACATCAATTCGCCGTGCATGGGATGTAATCTATGCACCGGGTTCAAAATTCACGGATGGAGGTAAGCGATTGACATTGTGCAAAAATTGATTTTAAATATTTATTATTTTTTTAATGTTTTTTATTAACCGATTTATTATGAATTTAAATATATATGTATACAAATAAAAAAAAGGTGACACGTTTCGATATAACAATCTCATCATCAGGTCACAACATGCATTAAACTAATGCATCATACGGGAATAAATAATCATAAAAATATTTAACCACTAAATCATTAGTTTAACCCTTGAATGCATCTTGTATCAAAAATGATACAACAAACGTTTGAAAGTGCCATGCATCCAGTTTGTGTAAATAATTGCTGTCCTTTGTAAATAAATTATCTTTGTACATTTTTGTCTATGACGATTATAACAAAACATGTCAAAACTCCCGCCAATATTGATATAAACGTCAAAATAATATAAACAGAAAAAAATATTTCATGAAAAAATAAAAAATCATGCATTTAAGGGTTAAAATGAATTTATTTCATTTTCTTTAAAAGTTAAGCCAAAATACTTCAAACGCGGCCAATTCCTTTCTTACACTCATCATTGACAGCCAATATATTTTTGCGAAAGTTTTAAGGGAAATGAAATATATCCAATGATTATTTGGTGCCGGTTTTTCTCGAATATAAGACCACCTTAAATATGACCATTTTTGTAATATACAAACTTGAATGAGACCATTGTCTTATTATTTCGGTGGTCACATCCCCAGGTTCAGAAAATAACTCCATTGAAACTCAAACAATATATTTGACAAAATGGTTAATGTTTTTTCATTATTATTTGTTCCCGTAAATTGTGCGAGTCTAATTCATGTTGTGACATGATGGGATTATTATTTCGAAACGCGTCGTCATCTTTTTATCCGCTTTACATAGAGTTGTATATCGATTTTACTTTGCGATATATTTATATGTAACGATTTTCACTCATTTTCAATGGTTCGATTGATCTGAAATTTAACCAAAATGTGTAATGCCGATGGTAATACTACAACCAAGTAAAAAATACTACCAGAATGATTAATTACTTATTTTTTTAAAATAAAAACAAATTTCCGATTGCCCTCTAATTATCCTTTACTTATGATAGATAAAAAAATTAACTTCGAATTTATTTTGTTTTCTATTTAATTTATAACTTTATTAAATTTTCGGTATTTTTTCATAATAAATACATTTGTGGATTCCTTATTAATTACAGTTTATTTGGTTATATATTTCTTCTGAGGAATTTTCAAAAAATATTGATTTTCTGAACTCGGGGTATTCCATATTTTTCTCGTATAAAAAAACAATTTTTCGGTAGTTTAAATAGTTTTAAAACAGCGCTCCAAAGACCAGTCTTTCTAAATTAGCAATCGTCACAGAATTACCCAGTCAAATTTTCTTAGTCGGATCGAATACTTCGATATTACAACTTGACTCGACACCAATGTAACAAACTAAAAGGTTATACCAAAACAGCTAAAATTGTAAATTATAAATGCTAAACAACTATCTGCATTTTTACTACACTATGTGACAGCTACTATAAATCTCAAAAAAAATTGAATTATGTTAATTTTATACATTAATTAATGGAAATTAATTATCTAAAATTTTCTAAATAATTAAATTAAAATAGGTAATAAATATTCATAATTATTATTTAAATTAATAATTAACATTTGAAAAACTTATTTTAAAAATTTACAATATAACTAAAACATGTATAAATAAAAAGCTCATTAATTACAAATTTAATAATGTTAATTTATTAGCTTTAATAAAATAATATATAAGTATAATAAATTAATACTTAAAATCATAATTCACATTTTTGTAATTTGTCAATTCTTTGATTTTTTTTTCAAATATTAGATTATTTTTCTTAATTTTGTACATTTATAATATGAAATTAATAAATAATAAATTATTTAAATTAATTAATAGATTATTTTATATATTTATTTAATACATAACTGGATAATACAAAATGTTAACTATTATTATTTTTTATTTTCCATAATATTAATTAATTTAAAATAATTAAACTTATAATTTATGTACTTGTTATTTATCATTTTTTTACATAATTAAATACATAATTTACTTAATTGGATAATGTTTAATTAATTTAATTAATAATATATTAACAAATTAAAAAATAATTCGTAATTCACTTAAGTTTTCTGTGAATGCTTATTTTTCATTTTAATTTAACTTTCCAAACTTAACATTATTTGATAATTATTTAATTCAAAATTCACTGAATTAATTATTTAGCAAATTTTTGATAAATAATTTTCCTTAATAAGTATAAAATTAACATTATTCAAAATTTTTAAGATTTATAGTAACTGCCATATAGTGTAGTAAAAACTGCAGATAGTAATTAAACATTTATAGTTTTAAAATTGTGGCTGTTTAGGGGATTTATCCATTAGAATGCTCCTCTTAACTGTTCGATCATTTTCTCATCCAAACCGACATTATAAGACAAATAGGTCGAGATTTTGACTTGAAATATCGACTCTGCGTCGATTAAATCGTTGAAAATCGTGAATTTGTTAATCGATTTTTGAGTGACTTATTCATATAAAGTATTGATTTTTTTATTTACTTGTTTTTAATAGAAAGACATGTAATTTTATAATAATAATTAGTGTTATTATTGTTCTTTTTTTAATAGAAAAACGTGCGACAAATGCAAATGCAGCGTCGACAAACACGACATATTTGACGATTCCACTCTGCCGATATTGGACGAAATGAAACTCGACAAACAACCCGTCATGAACGACTATAAAGAAGCGCTGGCACTCGCGGCCAAGGTCAACAAACCGTGGCTCCCGGTTGGACTGAAGAACAAAGAAGAAATAGACGAGTTTATCGCGTACAAATTCTACGCGGAAACGGCGACCAAACGTAAGAAGAATCTGAGACTGCAAATTCCGGTGCAGGACCGCTGTGTCGAGAAGTTCAATCATTTGAGCACTGTCAGCGAGCGAGACGAGGCGGAGAAGTTTCTGTTGAGTCGTAACAATCAGGATATCGGACTGGGGAATGTCGTTCGGGTGACCGAAGAAACGCTCGTTTGCGCCCACTGTCACTCGATAATCAAATCGTCGAGTCTCGCAGTCACAATTGAACAGAATCCGGTCGCGAAACAATTTTGGCATCCGAATTGTTTCAAGTGTTCGTGTTGTGAGGAGTTACTTGTCGACTATATCTACGCGTATTACAATCACAAGTTGTATTGTATTAGACATTACGCGAAAAATATTCGGCCCCGTTGTACGGAGTGCGACGAGCTGATATTTTCCACGGAATACATTAAATCGGGCGAAAACGAGTACCATATGAATCATTTTGCGTGTTTTGTTTGTGACACGTCTCTCGCTAAGCAAACGTTTCTACAGCATAAAGGATTCGCCACTTGTGTCGCTTGTTACAATCAACAATTGTCGAATAAATGCGTAAAATGTTCGAAATTGATTTCTTGTGACTCGAAAGATCTGTCGTACAGCAGTAACCATTGGCATTATGAATGTTTTTTCTGTTCGATTTGCAATACAAATCTCGAGAATTCGAAGTTTATTTACACGTCCGAAACGTTATATTGTGTCAAATGTCACGATGAGAAAATGTTACCGAAATGCTCGATTTGTAAATCGACAATCGTTAGTGGGTCGAAACTCGTGACTTATGACGACAAACCCAATCATTTCCATTGTTTCTTGTGTAACGAGTGCAAAAAACCGATCGGTAATGACAGTTTCCTTAATGTCGAGAAACAAGTGGTTTGTTCCAAGTGCTTCGATGCGAAATATGCCACTAAATGCAAGAAATGTGAAAAAGTAAATTATTATCGTTTATTTTAAAATTCTTTTTTTTCGTCATTTTTTTCATATTTCAAGCAAATTTTTTGGCGACAATTAACTTCTTTGTTGAATTATTTTTTTTAATAATATGTGATATCGGAAAACTTTCCCAAGTCCATTCTTCACCGATGGATAGCACCCACAACAGATAAGATCCAATGACGTAAAATAATAAAAGCACGGAAATCCAAGGCTATTGGTTTATTTATTTCGTTGAATCAAATCAGGAACATCAGTGGAGCTCTGAACTTCTTACTCATAATTATTAATCTTTGTATTCGCTTATCGATCTTTCCAGCTAACTGGAGAAAAGCAAGCGTTAAATTTATTTTAAAATCAGATATATCCGATTACTCTGTCAATATCCTACAGTCAATATCCTCCCCTTTTTCTTCCATAGTAAATTTAATATTTGGTTTTATTCTATAACCTTCTAAACACTAATCAAAGAATGTCTCGGAGAATCTAATGGCTCTCTTGAAATTAATTCCATTATTAAACTCATATCTAATAGTTTCAAACTGGCTGATTGCGAATATCCTAATTATTAGGTCGTTTTGCCTGTTCTTGGACGCTACTGCAGCATTTGATCCAGTGATTCACTCATACCTAACAGATATTCTATCAATCATTTGCCTTTCAATTATGCTAGAGATCTGATCACCCAAATTTATAAAAGTCCATGGTGATTGTAACTCCCATAAAATTTATGACATTCTAATCACTTATTAATGTAAATAAATGACAAACCGACACAATTATGTTTATATATAGTCATAATTAGTTATTGTTTTCTTAACTACTTTTTTCATATTTCTCAACAGAATTCACCGTCGTCAGCACTTAAGTAGTTATTTCCAACCTGTGCGAGGGTACACAATTGTTACCAACATTTTATTTTCGTATACAAACAGACAAATAGATTATACCCAAAACAACGATTCCAAAAAGCCACTTTAAAAAAATTAATGTTTAATTGTTATCGGCATTGTCCATTACACTATGTGACTATTCCTATTAATCTCAAAAATTAATTATTATGTTCAACTGGTAAATCGACTATCGTTAGTTGATCGAAACTCTTTATTTATGACAAATTATTTTTATTGTTTCTTGTGTAATGAGTGCAAAAAATCGATCGATGATGAGTTTCGTTAATGCAGAGAAACAGGTTTTAAAACAAAATTATAAATTATTATCGGTTAATTAAAAATTAATTTAAATAATTTTTAAATTAATTCTTTTTAATATTATATACTGATTATTAATGTAAATAAATGATAAACCGACACAATTATGTTTTTATATATAATATATAACTGTCGTAATTAATTATTGTTTTCTTAAATATTTTGATTTTATATTTATCACGGAATGCACTGGTGTGATTACTTAAGGCAGTGGTTTCCAGTCTGTGGGGAGGCACACGATTGTTACCAACATATCATTTTCGTATGCAAACCAAAAAATATGTTATACCCAAAAACAACGATTCCCAGCAGTCAAAATTTTTAAATTATGAATGCTAAATTGCTTTCGGAATTTTCGACTACACTATGTGACAGTAACTTTAAATTTCAAAAATTTTGAATTATGTCAATTGTATACTTATTATATTAAATGTTATTAATTATCTAAATCATTGATTCTGTGAATTATGAATTTAAAAAATAACTGATGTTAAATTTGGGAAATTAAATAAATAGGAAATAAATATCGACAGAATTTAATCAAATTAATAATTTACTTAATCGGATATTCTATTACTAATTTAATTACTAATCCATAAACAATTTAAATATTAATTCGTAATTCACTTAATTTTTTAAAACTGTATGTGAATACATTTTTTTATAAAATTAATTACAAATTTTAATAAAATTTATATTAAAATAATTGTATATATGGAAAAAGCAGTAAAATTCCAAAAAAAGATGAATCAATAAAATTACATAAATTATTAATTTAATTATTTAAATTAATAAATTTTTTACTTAAGTTAAATAAAGTATTTATTAATTAAAGTGGATTATATTATCTGAAATAGAAAGAGAGGACAATTAAATTAATTACTAATTCATAATTAACTGATGTAGACAATTTTGGATAATTAATTTTACTTATTAAGTAAGTTTAAATCAAAATAATGCAAAATTTTAGAGCTTTATAGTAACTGTCACATAGTGTTGTCGAAAATCCAGATTGTAATTTACCATATAGAATTTAAAATTTTTGGCTTTTAAAAATCGCCGTTTCAACAAATAAATTAAATCTGTATCGAAAAAGATGAACCAGCATATTTTTAATTTCATTTGTACTATATAATGAGTTATGTCGAAGTCTTGAACTAGGAATTTTTAGCCCAATTAATAAAATTAAATTGTCATTTTTTTAATATTTTTGGCTTATTCGTGTATTTAGCAATTTTTCGTCTAATTCTTGAATTCAGCAATTACATTTATTATATTAAGGGAAAATATCACCTGTACCTAATCCAAAAAATATTTTATCAATCTATCACAATATATTTTCATAATTTCTTTAGGTAATTAAAGAAGGTGGAATTTCCTACAAAAATCAAGCGTACCATTACGATTGTTTTCTATGTTCGAAGTGCAGCTGCAAATTAAGTGATGCGAAATTCATTGAAAAAAATAAAGACATTTATTGTAAATCGTGTATGGACAAATCGTTCGGGTTCAAATGCAAGAAATGTGCTAATTTAATCACCGGTACTGATATTGTATTATTTGAAATATCTAAAACTTTATTTATTGTTTTATATCAAAATATTTTAATAATATTAAACATGGTAAAAAGTAATCATTATTTCTACACGAAATGTAAGTATTTAATAAGCGCAGTTTTAATGATCTATTTGAAATAGGTACTGTTTTGTTTGATAAATTGTTGTCATTTTCAATGTAATTTCATTGTGCTTCTCTCGTTGAAACTTGTCCCTCTTTAACAAAATTGGAGTGACAATTTTCCTAAGTTTCTTATGGCGAATTTTTCATTAGCAAAGCATTCGCTATGGATTGGAACATGTTGTAATCACTTTTTGTTTGGTCTGGCTTATAAGCATGAGAATCTCTAAACCAAGCTTCTGGTGAACCACTATCGATGCTTGGCATAACATAATGATTCCTCTCCTATCGGCAGTTTCTGTGAAATTAATTCCTTCAACCGGTCCATTCCACAGTTTAGAGTAGATGATTCACTGCAAACATACCGCAAAGCCTTCATAATCGTCAAACCTGTCTTGGTCACCGTTAGCGTCAGCTGACCGAATTTCCACCACGACCGGTTTGTTTGACAATTGACCGAATTTTCATCACCAGTCACCATCTGCTGCAGAAATTGGTTTATATTGTTGCGATTCGCAGATGGAAATTCGGTCCACTGTGGTTTTTTTTCATATTAAATACAGTTGAACTTTGTAAGTACGGACTTCATGGGACCGTAAAAAACAGTCCGTACTAACCAAGGTCCGTTATAAACGTTAACCGTCAATTTTGGTAAATAAAATATAAAGTATAAAATAAAAGCCTTTATTATCTGACATCACATTTCAAAACATTAACGTATGTACATAGTACAACATTAAACTTCAGTTACCTAAAATTTTAAATGTCTGCTTGGATTTAAAAAGTCTGTTAACTTCGACTGCACTTTTTGCCGACATCCTTGTAAGACAAATGAATCGATAAAAATAAGATGTTACTGAGCACTATCACTTTTGCACCCACCAAGCAGAAAAGTACGTAAAGTGGAAATAGCTGACATGGTCACACATACAGTTGGAATGGAAGCAGTACCTTGCTCGTCATCGTCCAATCTTTTTTGCTCATAAACGTTTTTTACCACGGCTTATTATTACCAAAACCTCTCACAATATCACTGTCTCTTGGTAATTCGCAAACATAATTGTTGTCATCAAGTATGGCAAATTCGTGAAATTTTATTCTGTCACCGTGAATTTCATCGTCTGTATCACGGAGCGTTGATTATGATGTGTTGTACGTGTGATAGTCTCTGCACCACAAATCCAGTATGACGAAAGCAGTTCGAAATTGTCTTTAGGGTAACATCTTTCCAAGCTGATCAAAGTATATTCATTGCATCAAGAATATAATTCTGACAAGAGTGATTTCTCTCAATGCTATCGATCACACGCTTAATTATCAGTCAACGATGCTTGAGATTCTTGATAATACCCATGTCACATAGCTTCAGATAGGATGTTGTATTTAGTTGGAGGAATGTTATGGAGACTGTGTTGTGGTTGATGATTTTTGTATGTGCTGGGCAATTATCAGCGATGATCAAGACTTTGCGGCGCTCACTTTTGAAGTTGTTGTCTAACTTTTAAACCCAGTCTTCAAAAATTGTGGATGTCATCCAGGCTTTCTTGTTAAACATGTATAACACTGGAGGTGTTTTGACATTTATTACAGCTTCTAGGACGCTCGTATTTCCAAATCACTAAGAACGGCAACTTTTCGGTACCGTCCATATTTGTGCACACTATTAACAGTAATACTTTGCTTACCATCATGACATGGTTCGCCCTTAAAAGACAAAGTCTTGTCTGGATGTAAACGGAAGAAGAAACCCATTTCATCAGTATTCATATTCATTCACATAGTATTGCGCATTCTTTGGCTGTCATTGTTGTGGTTTGACTTATAGGTATTGTCTCTCACGAGTTTGCCAAATCGAATTAACCGTTTGCACGTTTGGAGTACTTTAGACTTGCTAAAACAGCTGTTTGTTTTTCCCGACTCAATTTCGCGAATAATCTGCTTTTTTACCTATAAAGTAAAAAAATTTGCTTGCGATTATCACTCATTGTATGAATACCAACAAGAATCGTGAATTCAGAAATTACAAAAATTCGATATAACATATTATATATAAAGTTGATAATTTTATCCAAAAAATTGAAAAAATGTTTAATAAAATTTCTTCTTGAGAGAATTGTTATGGAAGCAATAGAAGATCTAGACTATGTTGGAATAAGCTGCAGAGGAACCAACTTACGATTTGCTAATGACATTGACCTAATCGGCAAAGATGAGGCAGAGATTCAGGAACTTACGAACAGATTACACAAAGTGTCAAACAAATTTGGAATGGAAATCAACAGACGTAAAAAGTAATGGTTTCAGGAAACCATAACAACGAAGTTAAACTGGAGATTTTCATTGAAGGGGAGAAGCTGGAAAAAGTTAAGAGTTTCAAATATTTAGGCTCTACTATCACAGAGAATGGGAGAAGCGAAGAAGAAATCAGAAGCCGGATTGGTATATCAACAAGCGCAATGATTAAACTTAGCATAGTTTTTAACCTCAAAGAAATCCATCTCAAGAGCAGATTAAAGATCACTAAGGTTATATGGATGCGAGATTTGGACAATAAATCAGAAGAGTATGGATAGGCTTAAAGCGTTTGAAATGAAGTGCTACAGGAGAATGCTGAAGATCACGTGTGGAGGAGAGTGACAGAAATACTAGGTAAAAAAAGGAAGCTGAAATTCTACCGTCATAAAATAAGAAAACAAGCACTGGCAAAGGTTATGATTGAGGGATGGGTGGAAGGAGAAAGACCAGAGAGGCAATGGATGGACAATTTAAAAGAATGGACTGGACTGAGTTTGGAATGCCTGAGAAAAGAAACTACAAATAGAAAGATGTGGCGAAGGCTTGTTTATAATTGGGTGCACCCAGGGCCCAACCGTAGCACGTTAAAACGTCGAAAAAAAAACGTCGAAAATGCAATAGAAGGTTGGCATAACTCTTTTAGGACAATATTTGGAAACTTAAATCCTACTTTCAAAAATTTTATGTTAAAAGTTAAACATGAAGAAATATGCAGTTATCAAAAATTTATCAGGTTAACTAATGGAGAAAACATTAGAAGAAAAAAAATACATAATATTTAATGATAGACTAGTTGATTTTTTAATTGAAAGGGAAAACAGTGATCCAACAACATATATATTGGAATTGGCTGGATTTATTTATTATTAAATATAAGTATAACTTCAAAAATTTTTATACATTTTTTATTTTGTCTTTTTTTTGAATTTTTTTATAATTTTTTTCGATGTTTTTTAAGAGGTTTTTAGGGGGTTTTTTTCGATATTTTTATTCAGTAATTTTTAATCAATGTTTTTTTTAGGATTTTTTTTTCGATGTTTTTTTTCGACGTTTTTTTATTCGACGTTTTAACGCGATACCGGGCCCAACAGCTAAGGTCAAAAAGAAAGAATTTTTTGTTGAATATGGAAAAAAAATTCTTAGATTTTACCACAAAACATTATGTTTAGTTTTCGTTTCAGAAGACAATCATTTATAAATATTTCCGTTTCATTTAACCCTTTCCAGTCCAAATTATTATTTTTGATTTTTTAGCAATGTTGATTTAAATTGCTAAGAAACAAATGAGAATCGCGCTTTTTTGCATTCTAATATATGTAGTGTCATCTAATAGACTTTAGAAACTACTACTGTGTAAAATTTAAATTGAATTAAAGAGATAACTGTAATTTAATTTTTTCAAATATGTTGCCATAGGGCAACAATGGGCTGGATTGGGTTAATGAATCATGAGAATTTTGTAATAGAGCTTCTACTTCTTAATTTGTTACAAACTTTTCATATTTTTTTTCAAAATCATTTTAATGAAATTGTTAAAAAAAACTCGCTTTTTATCTAAACAGCTTATATATTTTGTATTTTAGATTGATCTTTATTTACTACAAGTTATCAAGTAGTATCAAGTTCAACTGATAAGGTGTAAATATATAGAATAAATAATCTATAACAAGTAACTAAATACACTAAGTAACATGTTGAAAGGATAATAATATGTAAGACCTCAAAAACATAAACCTTGGAAATAATACTTTTTAAAACTAATGTCCTCTATCAAATTGTTGATTATTATATTACCTGAATAAAAATATTTTTTATTCTTTTTGATTTTATTCCTAAAATAAAAATTTATTTTATTTATAATTAAATATTCTCATATTTCAGGAGAATCTGCGATTAAATTTATCCAACATGAAGATAAAAACTGGCACCTTGATTGTTTCATTTGTACAAAATGCCACAGCGCTTTGATTGACAAAGGATTCACGTTTAAAGAAAATGACATTTTTTGTGTCCAATGCAACATGTAAAATCATTAATAAATATTTGTACAGTTTTGTTATTAGTGTTTTCGTAAAAATAAAACATTTTTGTCTTTTTCAGTTTATGTTGTTTATAATTAAAAAGGACTAATAATATTAATTAATGTTTATTCTAATAAAATCCAAGATTTATTTAAAATTCCTGGGAAATTTTTGGCGTTGCTTCTTCAGCACCCTTTTTCGGTTGAAGGAAAGGGTGGAGGATTGGGATTACTCCTCCGCCGGCAATATGAACGTGCTGTAGTAATCTGTTTAATTCTTCATCGTTTCTCACACCCAACATTAAGTGTCTCGGATTTATCGTACGTCTTTTAATAAAAATTAATAACAAATTTAATAAAAAAAAATGAATTACTTTTTATTTACCTTTGACGCATTACCAGATAATTCAAGTACCTCGGCCACTAAATATTCCAAAATTGACGACATGTAGACTGCAGCACCGATGGAAATTCTTTTAGCATATCTTCCTTTTTTCAAATATCGCTGAACTCGCGATACAGGCATTACCAAACCTGCTTTTTTCGATTTGGAAAGACGAGTATCACTTTGCGTGGTAATTTTGGAAGATTTCTCTTCGACATTTTGAATTTTTTTGGAAGTTTTCTCTTCGACATTTTGAATTTTTTTAACTGCCATTTTTGATTCTTTAATGATAATTTTGTTGAAATTAAAACAAGAATTTTTAAATTTTTTATTAATATTATTTTTATTTTAGGAATAAAATCAAAAAGAATAAAAAATATTTTTATTCAGGTAATATAATAATCAACAATTTGATAGAGGACATTAGTTTTAAAAAGTATTATTTCCAAGGTTTATGTTTTTGAGGTCTTACATATTATTATCCTTTCAACATGTTACTTAGTGTATTTAGTTACTTGTTATAGATTATTTATTCTATATATTTACACCTTATCAGTTGAACTTGATACTACTTGATAACTTGTAGTAAATAAAGATCAATCAATACTACGTATTAGTTACTTTTTCTGGAGGACATTTCAACAACCGGGAATATTTTAAGTAATTTGGTGGGAATAAGCTTTATTTAATTCTCTATATTAAGAATAAAAATTTTCACATTGGAGTATTATTATTTGAAAAAAAAAATAAATTACAATATTATTCGTTATTATTAAATGTTTTTTTACTGTTCAGTGAACATTATAATTTGAAAATTAAAAAAATTGTTTTGAATTCAACATTTTTTAAACATTTCCAAATTTATAGAATTTATCTAAACTTTAAAAAAATACATTAATGTTTTTTCACCCAATAAAACTTTTTTATATTGGTTTCTTCAATTAATCAATTTTTAATCCAACTTAAATAATAATTCTGTTCAGAATTAGTTTTTGAAACAAAATAATGTATAATTTACGTTATTTAAATTTTTATTAAGTATTTAGATACAAATTACTCCAATCCGCCTCAAAAATTTTAGTTAAAAAAAGCACTTCAGAGTAAAACATTCAAACTTAGGTGTTGTTTACACCACCAATCTCTGCGAAAGTCAAAATGAAATTTCTTTTCCTTAGTTTTAAAAAATTAGACTTGAAAAATTGAACTCATTAATCGTAAATATATTAAACGAAATGTGTTACTAATTTCTGGATGAAGAAAAATATTTAAGACACTATTCTCTATTAATTGTTTTATTATCTTTTTGTTGATAATTAAAAATAAAAAACAATTTTAGCTTCAAAGTTTGAAAAAATATTTATTGAACAAAACCAATTTTTAATAATTACGAAATAATTTTATGAAACTAAAGGAAAAATTTTATAAAACAACCGAGTTCTTTTTATTTGAATATTTTTTACCAAAAACAAAACAAAAATTTAAAAAGGTAGTTGCATTAGAGCAGTGGTTCTTAACCTTTTTAGCTACCGTCACCCTTAAAATTTTCAAACAATATTCTCGCACCCCTTATCCGAAATTATTGAATTATAAAAATTGAAAATGCCAAAAAGAAATCATGGCTGACTAAATTCGGCGAATGCTTAATTTACAGAAAAAAATCAAAAAACTGATACCTTTGAAAAAATTTTTTATTCAAAAAAATTTTTTTATGAAATTATTTCGTGTGAATTTAAGTTTAGTTTTTTATTTTACTAGCTACACGTGGATTTGTAGAATTATAGTTTCGCACCCCCAGATATTCTAGCTCGCACCCCTAAGGGGTGGTGCACCACCGGTTAAGAACCACTGCATTAGAGGATAAATGACTGTTTATAATTCTGTAAATATTTGCAATGAATTATTAAAAAATTAAATAGTCAAAAACATTTTCTAATTACACAAAACACGAGTTTATTTTTAAGATTTTACCATGTTTTTTATTAATTGGCTTGCTTTCTTGTCTGTTTGTCTTTCTGGAACAAATCTTGCGATTGATTTTTCGACCACTTTCAGTCATCCAATTAAGCTGAATTTTTTTATACAGGCTTGCTTAATAGCAATCTTTTCGTTTATTTTCACGAATGAAGTTTTATACAGGCTTGCTTCCGATGACAATACAATTTGATAAAAAAAAATTTGAAAAAAATATTTTTTTCTAATTTTTTTTGCAAAAACCACTTACGGTTATCTACAAATTTATACACTGTATTAAATAACAATCTTTTCGTTTATTTTCATGAATGAAGTTAAAACTCTTTCAAATTACCAAATGATTTTATTTTGAAGATTGAAATATTTTCAAAAATTTTTTTTCAATTATTTTTTTTACATTTTATACACACACATATGTATATATTGAAATAATCAATGGTTTTTTACCACGTTTTTCAAGCATAACTAATGCACTAAAAAGAGGAAAATAATTTTTTCTAGACATGTGAGAAATTTTATACCTAACCAAAAACGTGGGGCATAGAAATGATCGATTGTTACTAAAAAGCAGTAAAGAGGAAATAGCAGATACTAATAGCAGTAATTCAGAAATCCACCCCACGTTTTTGGTTAGGTATAAAATTTCGAACATGTCTAGAAAAAAATTATTTTCCTCTTTTTAGTGCATTAATGCTTGAAAAACGTGGTTGTTTTTATAAAAAAATTTTTTTATAATTTTTTCTATACCAACTAAAGTGTAGATACAAAAATAGATAATATTTACATTATATTTGGTAGATTTTATTTCGACTTTTGAAGTCTCGATAAGTTTATCTAACTAAAGTCGAAATTCTGAGGATTATAAACAAGATTATATAGAAATACAAGTTTATTACAATTGAAAATCCCAAGGAGAGTACAGGACCGCAAAGAAGCTATGATAAGTTCTGAAAATTAGAAGTTAAATTGAGAATAAATTACAGAAATACTTTTTATTAATAATTTAAACAGCTAAATAAAATCCAAGGCAACTTCACGAAATCATGGAAAATGCAGCTGGTGAATGAACTAACAAGACATTCAGAAAGGTCAACGGCAGAAACATTATACCAATATTATGAGAACAGCAAATTTGACATCGCCCACGATAGGGATCCCGATGATGCCATGAAAGCATATGATAAAACAAAAGATACGTTACAGGACATGTGGCTTAAGAAAAGAAGCCAAAATTTATATTAAATTTAGGGATTTTTATTTTATTTTTTAAAATTATCTTATCGTTTGAAAAAGTTCATGGTATTAGATAAATGATTTACAAAGAGAGCATTAAATATTTTTGTTTAATACACTTTCACTAGTGTTCTTAATACATACTTTATTAAAATAAATCAATTCATCGCTTAGTAACAAAATTCAAATTATCAATAATATTTGAATCAAAATCAAAAATTAATTATTTAATTTTCAATTATAAAGGATCTGATAAGGAAATATTAATAAAACGCAAAGTATAAAACACAAGAAAAAAGATTTATTCCAGATTTATTTATTAAAATTTATTGTGGTTTTCGGAAAAACGACTCATTCAACATTTTATCGGCCACAGCGAGTCTGATAATCGAGTCATCGGATTCACCCATCTTGCGAATGTTGCCGGAGATGTTGTGCACGATTTTCTTGCCAGTGAAAGTACCTTTCTCAGGATCTAATTCGGCAAGAGCGATTTGAATTGCCGCATGATCTTTGGCACCAATAATTCGGTTGCTAGCAGAGCACTTGCGCGGGATATACGAGTCAACGAAATCACCAAGATCGTTTTGCATACTAGGAATAATTTATATAAGAGGCAAAATTAAAATGCAAAAAAAACATACTTCAATTATGAAAATCAAAAAATTTATTTTCAATTTGATTTGTTAATTTAAACAAATTTATATTTTTCGATTTTTTGTTAGTTTTTTTGGTAATTTTTTTGTACGATATTTTCGAAATTATGTTTAATGTTCGATTGAATGAAATTTTTTGTGATTTTAATTTTTTTAATTCAAAATTTAGTAATATTAAATATGTTAATGGTTGCTTGATTTGTGTTTTTTAACGAAAAATTGTGACAATTAATATTTTATTAAAATTTTATTTCTCTTTAAAATCTATTTTTATAGAATTAAATTAACACAAGTCAATTTTAATGGTAACTCTTTCATTTAACTAATGCAAGAGATGAAAAGATTCTTTGTCCAAAATCAGAATAATTTTCAAATGATTATTTTAACTTTAAAATTAAAATGTTTGTGATTATTATGTATTTACTTTCGGTAATTCTAGTGTTAAAAAATACCTTTACTATCTTTAGAAGAAAAAAGTTTTTTGTTTTTGAAAAATTCAATCTAAAAATCTAAAAAATCTCTTTTAATAGGAGGTTAATTATAATTTAAAGAATTTAGCACGAAAGTAATTTAATGAATAAAAATTATTAATCATAATAATTGATAAATATTTTTATGCTTAATTAACTTTTGTTGTTAGAAATAAGAATTTATATCATCTATTGTATGTCAATATTAAAAATAATATGTGAATGATGATAACTTGAAAACTCGCATTTTAATATAGATTTAAATGTCAAAGTTTATATTTCTGAGTTATCATACGATGAGTAATTAACTTTCTTACAATAAACTTTATTCACTTTTTTACGAACAATCTCATCATTATGGTTCTTAAAATAAGAAAATAATTGAATTTTTATAGGGACACCCATCTCACTTGACTTAGTACATAAAACGTTATATGATACAAGAATAAACCGTAAAGCAAGAAAACATGGAAATATCTGTGACAAAAAGAAAATATGAAAAAATACCGTATGAACACAATGAACAGCGCACAAGTTATATTTGAAATTAAAATCTGAATCGGCAAACTAAACCGATTTAAAAAATTACATCACACGCCCCCCCTGCCATCAAGGCACATTCACTGCATCAGCAAGGGGGCAAGCCAACTTAATTTGCGGTCCTTAGATTTTGCACCCCGAGTTACCGAGTTCGGTCTGTTCCTGAATTTAAACTCGGCTCCCGCGGTAGCCGAAAAATTGTATAGTGACAGCCTCGTGATCTCCGGTATTGCAGTCCCACTCGCAGCTGTTTCTCCGCTTGCTTCAGCAGTGCGCTCGCCTGCACCATCACCAGATTGGTTGCCTTGCCTGCCTCCTGCTGCTCGTCTGCCAGTACCATCATTCACATTGCAGGGTGTTCCCCGTCGCACGGCAAGGTCGTTGTGTCCATCGTGATGACCGACTTGCCGATAAGATTAATCAGCTTCTTCTTCATCACGTGCAGCCCGAATCGCTTAACTCCTCCTTGGTCATCCCTTGTCTCCTTGGTCGTCCGGTTGAGCTCGTCCCTCAGCTGCCACAATTAGCTGATCTGAAGACAGCCTCTATTGTTGCCTCCCGCCGGTTCTCTTCCGGCCCGCGTATTCGACTGATATGCTTGAATATGAGTCCACAAATGATCGTCAGTTCTCGATGCCGTCTCAAATCCCCTCGATCGCCCGAGCGTCCCACAATCATCTTTTCAATCGCCCACGCCTCTCTTGATCTGCTTCTCGATCGCTCGCACCTCTCGCGATCCGCATTGGGTGCCACCACCGGTTTTGACATCGGCCACCAGACTTCCAAGCGTCATGATCACTTCCCATCGGAAAGCAATCGTATTGGTGAACCTGCCGATCTTGTAGAATTTTCATCTTTCGATCGCTCATTAATCGGTCCCGGATCGCAGACATTGCCGCCACATCGGCGTCGTCACCGACTTTGATATCGGCGCTGCTCACTGTTAAAATTGTTTGTTGCCATGATAGCTTGTAGCAACAACACAATGAACAGAGCACAAGTTATATTTAAAATTAATATCTGAATCGGCAAACAACCGATTTAAACAAATACATCACATAACGCGTGCTTTATCTATACAAAAATGTTAAATTTTTTCAAAATATAAACATGCGCATTATACATTAGATAGCAACATGAGTAACAAAAAAATGGATAACAAAACTATGCTTAAAATTCCTTTCATAATTTAATAAATATTAAATCAATCAAATCCATCAAATTCTTCGTCTATCTCAACATTGAAAGAATCTATTGCATCTAATATTTCTTTAGGTACTCCTCTGTTTCAATTTCAAATAATGCATCTTCATCAAGATTCTCTTTCTTTTTACCGAATTCATCTCCTTTTGCTTTAATAAAACCATTTCTTACACAGTTCTCCTTCAATGCAGCCCAACTTTCACCAATCCACGTCACAATATCATTATAAGATACTCTTTTTATTTGACCTGTTTTGTTGTATTCATGGACTCCACTCATCATCTAATCTTCCCATTTGGCACGCAAATTATCTTTTAATGGCTTATTAACCGCGATGTCAAGAGGCTGGAGTTTTTTCGTTTACCCTTGGATGACAGCCATTTGAGAATATTGGCTCACAATGATTTTAATTTATGGTGTTATATAAACTCTATAAGAATCTAGTAGTAACACGGATTTGGGGGTGAAAAACACCATTTTTTTCCACCACACATTAGTTAACCAAAATTTCATCTCTTCAGAATTCATCCAACCTTTTTCATTTGTCGTTACGATGACATCATTCGAATCACAACCTTAGGGAATGGTTTTTCTTTAATTTCCATTGGTGGTAACTTTGAACCAGAAGCTATGATGCACAGAACCACAGTGAAGTTCGACCTTTCATGACCTGTCGTTGTGGCTGAAACCCCATTCGATTCGTTTAAATTTACGGTCATAGAACCACATCCATATTCCCGAAGTGATGAAGATCAACAGCACACAAAATTTCTTGAAGGTATTATTAGAGATTCTAGGGACATCGTCGGACTTATTACTATGAGATATTTCTGACATCAAAACTTTTATTATACCACACAAAAAATGTTAAAATCTAATATTTAAACAAACTTATTATTTTTTTGAGAAACAATTTGTTTTATAAATCTTAAACCGATATAAATGAAAATACTAATGAATATTCATATTTGATTTTTTCATTACTTTTATAAATCAATTTTAAATTACGATATCATTTTAAAATATTTAATCATTTCATTTAATTATATTAATTTTTTTAATGATAAATAAATAAAAAATATTAAGAACACCAATTTGATTTTTATATTTTTATTTAAACAACAATTTTGATTGTCCTCAAGACTTTCGTACATTTGCATTCAAAGCGAAATTGATTAATGGTTTAATTCTCATTATTTTTTTTAGAAAATGGGGAAATAAATATTTAAATAAAATATTCACTCAAAACTTATTGGATAATAATTAAAATGATAATTAATTATTTAAAAAATATTAATTTGATTTTATTATTAAATATTATAAATATTAATTAACTTATTTAAAATTTTAAAATTATTTGAAATTAAAAATAAATTTAAACATTACATATTTTTAGATAATAAGAATTAAAATATTAATCATCCATCTGGGTAGGAGAGACACATTTCCAAATCAACATACACATTCAAACACAAACATCAAATATTCAAATATTCCTCACAACATTAAAATTATACATTTTACTTTTTATATTATATTAAAGACTCTCAAAAAATTTTTATTATTAGCAATTTAATTGATCTTCTTAATTTTAGTAATTTTATTTTTTCAAACTTTACATATTTAATTATATAAAAGTTTTAATTTGTACATATTTAATATAACCTTCTTTCAAAAATTTTTATAGCATTTTTAATTCATAATAGGTATAAATGAAATTTCTCTACTTTAGCTTCCCAGTCGGGAAGCAATTTTTGTCCAACGCTAGCTAAAGAGCGAACACTTAAATCATTCCTTTTCATGAGTCGAAGCATCCAAGATGGATAAGCTTTAAACTCTTCAATATTATCTTCAACAGGGATTCTCTTAAACTCTTGCAATATATGAACTGTCATTATTATCGTACCCTTTTCCCTCTCTTTCACAACCAAATCATACAATTTTTTTCAATAGTTAGCCAGAAGCATTTGTTGAACCGCATGGCCCATTTTGTCTTTTGTAAACATTTTAACCTTTAAACATTTAAACCTTTCGCCACTCCCGCACACTACTGTCGTCAACACCAAATTGTCGAGCAGCTTTTCGATTTCCCTTCTCCTTCGTAGCTTCTATAACCTCCATTTTGAATTGGGCTGTATATGATTTTCTTCGAGAAATATTTTATTTTATTATGGGTAGTTCCATTTCTTATATAGAAGCAGAAATGATAATCATGATCCCTTATGGATGCAATTGTTAAATATTAAAACGACACAACATCATTGTAAACAAAACATTGGTTTACCTTTCAATCACCTCGCATAAACCTAAAGATTCGTATCTGTGAAGGACGGGTTAATTCTTTAAATTACAGTTCTAAGTCAACTTTGGTGTTAAATATTTCTTTAATTCTCCATAGTCTGTCATCATCTGTTGGACTATCTCTAATCCTCCACATGTCACTTGAATATATAGTTTCCTTCTTTAGTTTTATTCTTATTTTTGATTTATTTAGTTTTAGTTTTATTTAGTTTTATCTCAAAACCCGGATTAGCGAGCACTCGTAAATGAGTCGATCGAGTAAGGTTCTTGATCATTGGTTATGTTGTAAGGATAGAACCTCATCCATTCCAAAAGATGAGTTTTCTGTTTTACAAAAGGGTTTTGATTCACATTACGAACGACAGTTTTGTGAATCTCTACTAATAAGACATTACAACCCATCAATTAACATTCAGAATGGGTAAAGTAAGGTTATTTATTTGTAGTTAAAATAACTACAACAGAATATCATCGGTAAATAATTATTGTTTATCATATATTGATTTTTAATTGATCCTTAATTATTAATAGTTATTAATTCTGAAAGGCGATGAGACCAATTTGTCGTCGCGTCTAATTCCAATTTCGACAGGGCTAATAACAATAGACAAAAAAACGTAATAGCCTCTGAAACTTGGAACGTATCTGTTTCAATCAAACTTGCACCTGATATTGAAATCTTGATATCCATGAATAACCGTGTAAAATCGAGTCCCATCATTATCAAATTGACAAACATTAAACATGATCGTCACATAGCAATCATGACTATTTATTGGGTATTCGAATTTCTTACAGTAAAGACAATGTTCGAATAAGTCGTGAAACATCAAAGTTACTTTCAATCTAATCTTGGTGCTACTTAGGCTAGTTGAAAAAGGTGTATAAAACTTCTCCTACGAAGTCGTCACCATTACATTTGTTTCTTGACATACAAGAAAAAACAATAAAATGTTTACATGAAAATTAAAATAACAATAGACATACGCACACAAAAAAAATGAAGTCTAATACAACCAGTTCATTCAAAAAAGAAGTATCACAATGATAATTATTTTGATCTGTTGATTATATATTTGCATCAGAGATTCGTGATCCAAGATTATTTGAAGTAAGTGGGTCTAAATTGATATGACCGATATAACCCATCATGTCTCTTGAACCAAGTGACAATCAACCAAACATATACATTATTTATTTATATTTTCTATTATTGCAAATCAAAATTTGAGTTATAAAATGGATTTTGAATTTGGAAAACACAATTTAAAAAACAATTTGCATATATGTGGTACTAAAGAACTAAAAGCTACCTAGCTGTTACTAGTATCAATACCAATACATACTATGATCGTCCTTTACCCATCAAATAGTAAAACCAAAATATATAATCCCTAAATCTTTAAAGAAAGGAAAAAACAAATAAAAGGGTGAGGGTGACTTAATAAAACAAATGAACAAATAAAATTTTATTTTCGGATAACATAAGAATAAATTACTTTAACTATTTTCAAAGAAATATCAATAGAAAGTAATATAGGCTCTATAGTGCTTTTGAAATTTGTTTACAGTAGCGGAAAGATTTGCAACGTCCAACTTATTACATGCTTGTTAAATTGAGGGAGACTAAGCTAGAAGGAGACTTATTGTATGCCTTTGCTTTAAGGACTCTCCATACAGAATAATCCTACGAAATTTTGTCTGGGAATGGTGGTCATTTATTAAAAGTAAATAAATCAGGGGACAATTTCTGAACCAACCTTTGTTTCTAAAAGTAATACTTAGTTTAAGACAAGATTTTCATCCTTAAAATATTTAGATAATTTTTGGATTTTTCTATCCATTACAGACTTATTAGAGCGTATTGGTTCCATTTTGTGATCCGAATTCGACAATCATTATTTGTGGCTCTGATGAGTACCGTATTTCGTTCTCATTTTTCCGATATAATCGGAATTGCGATGGATTTTTTGTGCGGATCAGATCGATGTGAGTGAATAAGTCCATCAAGAGATTCTTCGTTACGCATCCAATTCCAGCACTGCAATCGAGCGCTTTATCAGTACGTTGCATCAATATTCCATCGTCGATCAATTTCGTCAATATTCTCTTCGATAACCGAATATCGGCATCGCACTCCTCGAATCCTCCTAACATTCTGTTGACATTTGGCGAAACGTTTTTCCAATAGACGTCGGCTTCTTCATAGAACGATTTGTCTTTAAAATTCGTTTCAGACATTTTTCAATTTGGAATTTATTTTTGAATTTGAACAGTAATAAAACGGTGAAAATTGAATTCAATTGAAGAATTGCAAACTTTAAATTTTTTATTTAGTTTAAAAAACTCTGCGCAGTTACCAATAATGTAGTGGGCTCGATCACCCTTCTCGTGTGAGGGAAACAAAAAAGGTAAAGAACCCTGCTACAAAATATATTAAATGAAAAATTTGAGGTTCCTCGTTGTTCTGCAGTTTTTGACTTCGACATTTTCGGTAATTCTGTTTATTCAAACAAAAAAACATTTTTTTTATTTGAATTTTATTTTCGTTGATTTAATTTTTTTTTTCAACTAATTTAGGCATTTCTGAATATTTTTTATAGGAAAATGTGCTTCGAATAAATTAGTTGATTAATAATTTTTTTAAGTAAAATAGTAAAAAAAATAGAATGTTATTTACATCATTGAAATTTGTAAAATTTAAATTAACTAAACAAAAAAATATTAACTAAACAAAAATATTTTTTGAAGTTAAATTGTAATTCAAAATTACAATTTAGTATGCAAAAAAATTGAATTGCAATTTAACTTTTTTTTAAATAACTTTTAATTTAAAACTGTAAAATGGTCCAGACTTTAAACTCTCAACTTGTTTTAACAACATTTTCCACTTATAATATCCAGTTTGTGAAACTTTGGCGTTTGTTTGAGTCTTGGCATAAACACGATTGTTTTGTTTCTTGGTGTGTTGCCTGGTAGTAAAACCCATTTCATCGGTGAACCCATTTCATATTTGGATAAACCATACCGGTAAACGAGGCCACTAGGCCTTTATTTTTATTGACAAAATTGGTTAGAAACGGCCTCTTTAAATACTTATAAGTTTTTATTTTCAGCTTTTTCTTGATAATTCGTTCAATCAAGCATCTTGAGATTTGCAAAACAAACTGCTTTTTGTTTTGAGAACGATACAACGTAGACCTGCATTTGCCTCCAACGTTTTAGAATTGACAGATGTTGTTACTGTGACTTCTATCACGTCCTAAATAATCTGAACTTGGCTAAAGTTTTTTTATAACGATAAATTGCTTTCAAAACAATTTATTTCCCAATATGTAAATATGCATACGAGTTTAACTTTTATCAGAGATTATTATAAAATTAGAATGCTACGAAAATTCACATAAAATTGTATTACATTATCAATTAGACATAATATATTTTAGAATTATGTACTTAGAAATTGGGAAAATCAAGTCCAAATTCTACCTTTATGAAGGGGAGTTGAACCGTGATCATCTCTCTCGTTAATATTAACTACTCCGTTTTCAATAAGTGACTCGTAATTAATCTAAATCATCATCTGCAGCGGTAATATGAGCCGGAAAAGCTAGCGATTTTACTTCTTCCGGACAATTTCTCTCCCATTCAATATGAGAAATATATTCCACAATATCTTGTTTAAAAAATCGCTGAGCAAGCATCTTGGGAGTTTCTCTATCATCATTTCTCGAGCCAAACACACATGTTGCTGACGGGCCTTGAGCAACGAGAAATTTCAAAACAATCAAATGTCCTTCCATGGCAGCAAGATGGGCTGCAAACACAAATAGTAAGAGGAATAATCTACCGATTTTATTTACCTGGTGTATTACCAACGTTATCAACATCGTCTATTCTCAATCCCCATCTTAAAAGAAATTGTACACATCCCAAACGTCCATGAAAAGCTGCAGAATGAACAGGTGTCCATCCTTGGTAATCGGCAGACTCAGTTTCCTATTTATTTAATTTAAAAAAAAATTTGAATATTAAGTGAATCAAATTACCACTCCAGCTCTCAAGATAACCTGAAGGGTAAAAGAATTGCCATGGGCAGCTGCATGATGAGCAGGAGTAGAGCCTCTGGTATCTTTACAGTTAATACCAGCCACGTTGTTAATTAGGCTCTTCATGCATGCATCCTGACCTTTGATAGCCGAAATATGTACGGGTGTCCATCCTTGTGAAGTACATACAGTTGGATCCGCTCCATTCCACAGTAACCAATGCATGCACTTTATATAAACGTTGAATATTCAATTATTGTAAGATAAAAATACATTAGAAGGCAGAAATATTGTCAGGTGCAGTTTTTATTTTTTTATTCATATAAAGAAAAAAAATCTTAGAAGTGATATAAAACTATGCGGACCGAATTTTTTTTGTTTCTCGAAATTATTCATCTTGCAAATTTGTAAAGAAATTTAATTTGTCGAGAAATAAATGTCTTATAAAAGATATTTAATTACTAGAAATAGTTTCACCCTACCCGAAAGAAAATAATGTGAAGTCGCAATCTTTAAAAAGGATTATGTTAAAATTTTAAAACGATATCATAAACATGGTTTCTACATCTTCCCCTTTATGTAAAACAGTTAAAATATGTGCAATTAAACATAAAACTTTTTATGGTTTTTATGATGCATATAACGGAAAAAGAAATCCATTATTTTTACTTTTATTAGGTGTATAACTTAGTTTTTTGGATTTTTTTGCAGAATAGACAAGTTTATTTATATGACATAATACGTTTTATTCTAATCAAAATATTTTCCATCGTTAATTATGACTTTCGACCATCTTTCAGGTAAATTATGAATTCCATCGAAAAAAAAATCTTTTGATGCGATCCATTGTTCCAGCCATTTTTTTATATGTTCCTGGTTTCTGAAGTGCTGGTCCCGAAGAGCGCTTTGCATTGATCGGAACAGATGATAATCTGATGGGGTACAATCTGGTGAATAGGCAGCATGCGGTAGAATTTCCCATTTAAGTGCTTCCAACGTGTTTTTTACTTGTTTTGCGAGCATTGTCATGGAGCAAAATCACTGTGCGCTGTTTGTTGGCTGGAATAGGACGTTTTTCCTTCAATGCATCGTTCAATTTCATTAACTGTTGTTGGTAACGTTCTGCATTAATAGTTTCATTCGAATTCAGTAGCTCATAGTACAGTACACCTTTCGGATCCCACCAAATGCACAACATAACCTTGCTTCCAGGAATGTTTCTTTTTGCTGTTGACTTGGACGGTTCGCCGGTATGAACCCACGATTTCTTGCGTTTAGAGTTAACATTTTTCATCTCCAGTCACAATATTATGCAAAAACGACCATCTTCGTTATCTTGTAAGCAATTAATTGAATATCAGTAATCGACTTTCAATGTTGACTTGATTCAATTCATGTGGTATCCATTTTCCTTCTTTTTGAATCATTTTCATAGCATGTAGACGTTTACTTATGGCTGCTTGAGTA
>MQRK01212606.1:1901-11991 GCA_001938485.1 Girardia tigrina | reverse complement strand
TGAACTATTTGCTCGTTCTGATTCCAAACCGCCCACCACAACGGTCTCCGGTGGTGTATGCCATCAGAATTAAGATCGGCACCCTTTCCAATCAGAAAGTTGACAGCAGAGACATTATTTCTCTCACAAAACACACGCAAAAGATAAGACACGTCGGAATAATATATTTTTGTTTCCTTTGTAATTTTATCGGTAACCTTTAAATGTTTAAGAATATGATCAATTTCTTTTGAATTTAATACCAATGACATTTATATTTTTACAACACTTTTTTAATCCAAATTTTTAAATTGTGATTGCAATTCAAACACTTTTACACATACACTTTAACACACACGCACTTTGTCCAATTAAAATTCATTTTTTACATATCAGACCAATCATTATTTACATATTAACACACATGCACGAAATCGCATTCACACAAACAAACATACATATCACATTACACAACAACTTACTTACATGCAAATAAATTTCCATTAATAACAAATGAGGCTCACCATTAACAATCCACATTTTATTGCGATTACATAACTTTACATTATCGATTAATCGCTGAGCAGATTTCATTTCATCGCGAATTAAAAACGAAATTGAATTGAAAGAAAGAACAAGATAGAACTTTTAAAAAACTGAATTGAATTGTCGAATCGACTCGATGATCGCCGTATCGATTATGTCGATCCTTGTCTCGGTCGGATTTGTGATTAGTGTGTTTGTCGGTACGATCTCGATCTTTTTTACGCCAATGTGACATTTTTGTTGATGTTGTTGTTTGTATTGATTAGTAATATTTATTTAATTATTTAATTTCCTTTATTTAATTTATTTAATTCTTTTAATTTATTAATTTAATTATATTTTTATTTATATACTAAAAATGGCAAAAATGCTCGGTCAAATCGGCATTTCTCCGCTCCATTTATAATAATTATATGAATCGAAAGTAAATAGTTATATAAAATACATTTTTTAATAAATTTTTTTTCTGCCTTCGCACAACTTTGGGAAGATAATTTCTGCTTTTAGTAAATTTCAAAAACCAATAAGTTCAATACTTAGCTTCAAGTCTTATTTACATCTAAAGCTCCAACACAAGTCGCCCAATGGAGCGGTGTGAATCTGCGGTCTTTATCAACTTCATTGATACTCGCCCCGAATTTTACCATTTTTTTCAGCTCATTAATGTCGCCATTTTTTTACCATATCGTGAATTGTTTGATATGGTGTACGAGACATTAGAGATTATCGTTCCAATCAATTTGAAAATCACAAATGACAATAGAAATTCTCAATTCAAATAACTGCTGTTTTTGAAACTAACGAAAAATCTTTTTTTAAAGTATTTAAACAAACGTTTTTTGTTGGATAAAAATATCGATATGAAGAAATTTTCTAAATTTATCAAGTAAATTTTTTAATTATTTAAAAAATTAAGTTAATTTTTTCTAAGAAAATTAATTATCTATTTCAAACACTTTTGAATAATTATTACTGGTTTTATATCAATACTGCAAATCATGTGACTGAATTTAATCGGTATTAGTAATATTATTACAAGATTATAAATATGAAAATTTAAAAATAGAAATTCAGTAATGTTTGTGTTAACCCTTTCCAGCCCATTGTTGCCATATGGCAACATATTTGAAAAATTAAATTACATTTATCTCTTTTACCCAATTTATATTTTACACATAGTAATGGTTTCTAAACAGTCTGATAGATGACACTACTTATATAAGAACGCAAAAAATATTTATAATATAACATGGCGTTAAGAACAGGATTTCTCGAAGATTTTCTTCTCCGAGATATGGAAACTCGATTGAGAGTATTTTCCAGAAACGATCCGGACATTGCAGATTATATCAAATCGGTTGGAGAATTCGTGGATCTCTTTCGGGAAATGAAAATTTCTGAGGATAGAAAAATTGCAATTTTTGCAAATATTTTGATCCAGAATTGTTTATTGAAGCACGAGCGTCGGCCGAATTTGAAGAGAGAAAAAGAAATTATCGGAAGTTTATCGATAATTCTAAATACATTATTTGAAAATAAAACATCAAATGTGGATATTATCGCTCAGCTTTTCACAATAAAACAAGGTAATTTTGAAGATATTAATTCTTTTTTGAAGCGAATTCGAATTGCAGCAGTAGGTTTGTGTGATGACAAAGAGCACATGGCTATCTAAGCATTTCTTAAATGCTTACAGAACAAACATCTGGCAAGTGCTTTGAAGTGTGTCAAACCAAAAACACTTAATGATGCTGTGGAATTAATAAAAGATATCAAGATGCCCGGTAAGGATGAAAGAGTTGCAGTTTATGATAATGAGTTATATAAACTCACGAAAAACTATGAAAGTGAAATAACTCAATTACGGAAAATGATACTGCAGCTAAAAACCGAGATTCAGATACTTCAGATGGAAAGGAAAAAATTACCATATCAAACCAAAGGAATCCAACAGAAATATTTTAATTGTCAAGAAGTTGGACATTTTGCAAGAGCATGTAAGAAGAGACGCTGTTTTACTTGCAATGACAACCATTTGAATAGATTTACCCAAAGAAAAATCTAAGATATTTTGAGGAATTTGAAGTATAAGTCGGGGGGGGGGGAGTAAATGAATTCGAAATAGAGATAGTCAACGATCCGAATGAATTAGGTGACGAGATTAACGAACTAAATATGGTAGATAAAATTAAGAACTGCCCTTCATATAATAAAGTGAAAGGATGGAACACAGAGAAGACACAAAAAATTATGAAGGATTATAAGGCAGAAAAATTATTGAATAATCATGTGGAGTTTATTAACGGTCACGGTTTTAAACCAAAATATGCAGTGAACAAGTACGAACCAACCTTGATTTATATCTCAAAAATGAAAAAGCACGCAACAAGCCGATCGTTAATTGCGAGATACTGGAAAAGAAGGTAAATGTTTTATTTGATACTGGAGCCCATTTGAATGTGTTAAGGTTCCGAAAAAATACTTGTGAACATTTTTGATAAAATTTTATATAGGAAATTTTTAAATAATTCTTTTAATAAAATTATTAATTTCAAACGAAATAATATTTAGTTTAACAAAACTTGGAATCAAAATTATAAATATTTGTTTTACTTCATCAAAAATTATAAATATTTTACTCTTTGTTTTATCTCATCAATTTTCAAGGCTGAGGAAAATTACTATATAAACAACATCAAATTCAGTTTTAGTTTGCCCTAAAATTTGCCAAGAAATTTTAACTGAAGAGAATTGTTCGTAAGTAGCGTTATTATTAATATTTACTTTATACTTTTCAAAGTTGAATAAAACCTGTAGTACCTTGTATGGGAGAACAAGGTTTATAGAAAAGTTTTAAGTTTAAATCAAAGCATCGTTCGTTTTGGGAAATTCACAGTTTTTACTGTAATCTGTTAACTCGCACGAAATATTGATTGTATTTGTATTCTGTCATCAAAGAATTGAATTATTATTATTATTTGTGACTTGTTGATATTTGTTATTTGAAATAAAGTTTGATAAAAGAATTTGAGTTCATTATTCATACATTTATGTTGGAAGACCTTTCTGAATAATTGGAGTCAGATCAAAAGATAAAAGATTATTGATTGAGAATTACTGATTAAAGATTATTGATTAGAGAATAAAGAAAAGAGATTTACGATTAAAGATTTGTGTATTAAAAAGTGAATAATTGAATTAAAGATAATTATTAATAATAAAACTCCAACAAATGTAATTAGTGAAGAATACTGTTAAAAAATAAAGAATGATAACTCTAATTTGGAAATTTATCCTAGTAAGTCTATGATTAAGTGCGCAAATGGAAACATTGAAAAAGTCATTGGTAAAGTAAAATTGGAAGTGACTATAGGACCAACAAAAACAAAACACGTATTTAGTGTAATGAGAAGTATATTTCCACATGTGGTTATTGGCATTAAAAGAATGAAGCACTACAACATTTGTGTAAATCCGAATAAAAATGCAATTTTCATTAATAATATCGAGGTACCATTTATTTTTAAGATCATGACACTATCTGCTTTAAACTAACGTTATCCGCGTTAGTGAGTCGTAATGTGGATTACTATAGAAAAAAGGGTCGAGGACGTTTTTCGAACTTTGATGTCATACTAGCGAGTAATGTTTGCTTAGAACGAGATGGTGCAAGGAATGGCAGTGGATGAGAAAAACGTGCCTCAAAACAAGGCAAATGCTTCATTTTTATTTGTTGGAGACAAACAAAATTTATCGAAACGCGAACTTTTGATCGGTGATGGTCTAGTAGAAGTCGTAGACGGAATATTGGGGATAATAATATTAATGGAAGAACGGGGGGCAAAGAAAATACACACTGGGATGCGAATGGATCACATAGAAAAGTTAACGGAGATAGAAGCTTTTGACAAAATTATTATGATACAAAATGTTCAAAACGAAATGCGGAGAAGAGACATCATAAAATCAATAATTGAAAAAACCCGATGCACGGAGAAGGAAGAAATAATTGAATTTCTGGAAGAAAGTTTGAAAAAAACGAGTTAACGTATTCAGTACGAATAAATTTGATCTAGATATAACTAACGTCATCGAACATACAATCGATATCGGTGATTGCAGACCAATTGCATTTAAACTAAGGTGGATACCACAAGGTTTAGAAGATAATGTAAATCAGACGATTGATGAAATGTTAAAAACAGGAGTTATTAGACCAAGTGAATCGCCATGAACTTTCCAATCGTGGTGGTACAGAAAAAAGATGGTTGTATCAGGTTTTGCGTGGATTATCGGGAATTGAATGTCAAGACAACCAGACCAATATTTCCAATTCCGTTAACAAGTGAACTTTTCGACACCGTTGGGAATGCAGATTATTTCACTGTATTAGATTTAAGCATTGAGTATTATCAAGTACCGGTCAGATATGTATGTTCGACAACACTATGTGACAGTTACTATAAAGCTCTAAAATTTTGCATTATTTTGATTTAAACTTACTTAATAAGTAAAATTAATTATCCAAAATTGTCTACATCAGTTAATTATGAATTAGTAATTAATTTAATTGTCCTCTCTTTCTATTTCAGATAATATAATCCACTTTAATTAATAAATACTTTATTTAACTTAAGTAAAAAATTTATTAATTTAAATAATTAAATTAATAATTTATGTAATTTTATTGATTCATCTTTTTTTGGAATTTTACTGCTTTTTCCATATATACAATTATTTTAATATAAATTTTATTAAAATTTGTAATTAATTTTATAAAAAAATGTATTCACATACAGTTTTAAAAAATTAAGTGAATTACGAATTAATATTTAAATTGTTTATGGATTAGTAATTAAATTAGTAATAGAATATCCGATTAAGTAAATTATTAATTTGATTAAATTCTGTCGATATTTATTTCCTATTTATTTAATTTCCCAAATTTAACATCAGTTATTTTTTAAATTCATAATTCACAGAATCAATGATTTAGATAATTAATAACATTATATGATATAACAGAAAACTGCATTTAGTACAAGATATGGATAATTTGAATTTATTCGAATGCTGTTCGGTCTATATGCCGCCCCAGCCACATTTCAGAGTACGGTGAACAGAATTCTTAAAGCAGAAAACTGGTTGAGTTGTGTTATTTATTTAGATGATGTTTTAATATATGGAAAGACTGTAGAAGAACACAATGAAAGATTGGATAAAATTTTACAACGGATAGGAGAAGCTGGGCTAAAATTACCACCAACAAAATGTAAATTCTTGCAACGAGAAGTCAAATATTTGGGCCATATTATTAGCAAGGCTGGAATCAGGACAGATCCAGATAAAATAGAATCTATTCATAAATGGAATTTACCAAATTGTAAGAAAGAGCTGCAATAATTTTCAGGTCTTTGTAATTATTATCGGACTTTTATAAAAGATTTTGCGACAATTCCCGAGCCACTATATGCAATGCTGAGAAAAGCCTGTGATCTCGGATGGACGGAAGAAAATATTGCAGGGTTTACGAGACTTAAAACGGCACTCATGTTCCCGCCAGTATTGAAATTTCCTTGTCCAGATGGTAAATACATCTTGGACAAAGATGCTTCTCATAATAGTATAGGTACCGTGTTATCACAAATTCAAGAAGGAAAAGAGCATGTCATTGCTTATGCGTGTTAAAACCTTACGAAAAGTCAAAGACTGTACAGTATAACTCGTAAAGAACTATTTGCAATCTATGTATTTGTTTTGAAATTTAAACATTAACTTTTAGGAGTCGAATTCGAAGTTCGTACCGATCACCAAGCGTTAAAATGGTTGTTGAATTGGAGATCTCCAAACACCTTGCAATATTTTATCTGGAAAGCAGAATTAGAGATATACAACATGACTGTCACATTCAGGAAAGATAAAGAACATACGAATGCAGACGTTGTGTCCAGACTACCACCATGTGAACAATGTTTATTACCACACGGGGATCCAAAGAAGAAACGAAACAACATGGTATTTATTAGGTTCGTGATTAAAATTGGAAGTCATAATTTTGTAAACTTTATTTTAACTACAATTTTCATTATTGAAACAAATTTATGAGGAACAATATTTCAATTACATAATCCAGATCTCAAAATTCTCACTTTCTGTCTTAGCTGAAGCTGAAGCTGCTCTGAATAAAGTCACTCGAGCTCCCGTACGCGACTTTCCATTGCAACACACTGTTTCACCACACGGGCGTAATCATCAGGCTCTATGGAAGACACTCTCAGCTTCATCGATGAGCGATCTCGCTATCACGCAAGTTCGATATTTTTTTGCGGTCTGCCGCCCTGCCTCTCTTTAACACTTTATTCTCTTGCTGCAGTTTTTCAATCGTACGCTTTGCCTGCTCTAACTCAATTTCTTGAAACATCTAAAAATTACAATGGTTATGATACAAGTTGTTGATTCATTATTTAATCTTATTCTACGTAAGCGGTCAGATAGATTTGCAGTCGGATTCCGAAACTGCCTTCCGGTATGAACTATTGAGCTTTGTTGTCGCTCACAGATCTTATAACCCGGGGACCTATTCTGATTACGCCGAGACGCACACCAGAACCAGCCTCCAAGGATCTACGTTTAACTGATTTGAGTTTAAGGGTTATCCTACCCAAGGGTATTCGAGTAAAAAATAATATTTTAGAATTTAAAAAAACTAAATATATGAAAATTATAATTGAATTTAAAATGATTAGCATAAATAGATGACCAAATAACAAAATAATAGAATAATTAAAATAATAATAGAATATCAAAAATTGACGACCGTTTCGTGGAGATAAAATGTAAATGTTCGGGACCCGAGAGTTGAGTAACCAACTACTCCCGCTCCCAGTCGCGAAAATTCAACAATACCAACCTCTAATTAATTACTTGTTACTTCTCGAAATTGTCAAAAATTGTCACTTAAAGTTTTTTCAAAATTAAAATTTGTTTCAAATTCTAATTTGTTCCAATTTATTCAAATTTTTTGTTCGTTCTTCCGATTTTAACTAAAATTCACTCAGTTTTTATACTAGTTTTTTGTACTAAAATCTTCGCGTGTCCAATCTTAATTGGTCCACGTACGTTTTGGAAGCGTATGACCAATTTCGATTGGAACACGTCAGTTCCATTTTTGGAGTTTCTAAAATTAAAAAATTTTAGAAAATTTTGGATCGATGATTATCCCGGTAAGTACTTTTATTAGTTTTAATTTTACTAATTTTGATAATTTTTCCAGCCTTTTCCTGGACCTCCAAAACATCATTGTTTTTCCGGACTAACTACATCATATCAGTGATGATGCCCTGTGCGTGCACATCAAATCCCATGCAAAATTCCGCCGCGAAGTAAGTTTTTTCCATATTTTTTGAATGACCTTTATCTTTATTGCGTTATCATCATTGCGTTTTTGCAGCTTTTTACACTACTCTAAATCGATTGGAATCTATTTCAGTGGCGTCCGGATAATATAGGACTCATTGTTCACTTGAATATCTATTATTTTGGATGATTTTCGATTTAATTGATTTTTATGTTTCTTCTCATATTTTTCTATTTTTGTTGCGTATTTTTTCATGTTTTCTATCTCAATTTTTATCATAATTTTTACGATTTTTTTCTGCTATTATCGATCGACTTTCATTCATATTTGCGTTTTTGATCGCCGGAATAAAATAAATTAAAATTTTATTATTTTTTTTATTTATTTTCTTTCGAAATCTTGGTCGATTAGTGTTGATTGCGGTGTTTTCGCATCTTGTTGATTTTTCTGCTATTTTTCAGATTATTTATGAATTTTCCGTCTTTATTTTGTGAGGTTTTCGTCGTTACTTTATTTAGCGATGTTCCAATTTATACTATTTTTGTATTTATTTGCTATTTTCTTTCGTTTTTGATGTGATTATTATCTTTTATTACCCTTAGGTATTTTATGAGTATTTTAATTGTTTATTTCTTCGTAATCCGTTCATTAATCGTTATTCAATGATTTAGTATTTTTATTTCAATTTTGCTATTTCTCTGTCAATTCATAACGGACTTTTACACTTCTTGTTTAGTTTTACTCGTAAAATTATTCTGCATTTTATAATAATTTTGTCGGATTTTTATCTGTTTGATTCCGTTCGTTATTCCGGTTTTGTCGATTATTGATTCGTAAATATTCATCTTTCTACCGGTATTTATGTTTTTTGTATCATTTTGCATATATTTTGGCGCTTATTTGTTATTTATTTATTGTAATTCTTATATTTTATGTGAATTCTCTAACTTTATGTGTTTTGTGATCTTTTCGATTATTTTGTTTTAATAATGCTTAAATTTTAAATGTTTTTATTGAATTTTGATTCTATCGCGACATATATTTTATCTATTATTTATCGAATTTTAATTTGCAGAATTTCCAACTGCCTTTTAACTTTAAATTATCTTTTTTTATTATATCTCTGACAAAAAAAATTTCAACAAAAAATTCTTCCGAATAACTCTTAAAATAAATGCAAACCATTAAAATTCAATTATTTATGAAATTGACTTTTTAAAATTAATTAAGATATTTTTACTTATAACTGTTTAAAAACTTTTGATTTTAAATATTTTTTTTATTTTACAGATTATTTATAACAATTAATTATTTTCAAAAATTTAAAGAATGAGCCTGTTCTTTTTTTTAAGAATTTAAAAAGATTTTTATTTTAAAGAATTATTTCATTTTAATTAATTGAACATTATTTTTAATTTATTTAAAATATAAATATGATTTTTAAAAATATCAAAAATCAAAAGGAACCCAAACAGTATTAAGTGACAAAGAATGGAATTTAGAAGAGGCGATAACAGACAATGAATCAGAGAGAATTTTATGGCAAATTGCAGAGGTCGAAGATAACGAAATTAATATTATTAAACAGCTACTTCCTCGGAAAAATGAAACATTGATACCGGAAATCATTCAAACTGGATAAAAAGATACTAAGCATTTGTGGAATATACGAGAAAATATTAGGATGAGGTGATGCACTATACTTACTTAAGAATAATAAATATCACTTGATCGTACCAAGAGAAGCGCAGGAACAGCTGATAAAAGGCAATACATAAATTGCTGGGACACGTTTGAATCGAGAAGACCGCAACGGCAATGTTAAGTGACTATTACTGGCGAAATTTGCATGACAATGTTCGAGAAATTATTAGTAAATGCAATATATGTGCTAGATATAAAGATGTAAATGAAAGATTTCAAGCACCTTTACAGAAACTGAAAACCAATGGACCGTTTGAATTACTCGGTATGGATATTACGTGACCATTTAAAGAAACAAAAGACGGCTACCGATTTATATTAGGAATAATAGATTATTACTCGAAGTATATCTGTCTTGTTCCAATGGAATCTATTTCAGCAGCAGCAATTGTAAGGATGTGTGAATTATTATTATGGTTGTTAATTATTATTGAGAATATTATTATAAACATATTATTATCATTATTAGATGTATGTGGAATGTATGCGTGATTATGATGTATG
>MQRK01212599.1:9240-27502 GCA_001938485.1 Girardia tigrina | reverse complement strand
TACGAGAAGACGAGATTTTCTGGTTTAGCAACTACGCAACTAATTAGGCGGAGCTACAAACTATGTTTGCTTAGTTAGATTGTGTTAAAATTCTGGCTTCGATAGACTCTTGTTGACTGGTACATCAGGTTCAAATTTGGCCAATAGTAAAATAATGCATTCTGGATTACCATATGAGGCATGTGTATGGGTGCGAGAAGAAGTACAAGTAAAGACTCTGATTTTACGGCAGTGTTCGTGAACGGGAATGGAGCGGATTAAGAAATCGGCAATTTAACCGAGCTGCAGCTATACTACGAGAAGTTCGTTAAGAACAATTTAGATGTATGGGTGGGTCAGATACAGAGGATGGTGAATATAACTCGAGTGATAATGACGATGTGATTTGTATCACAGACGATAAACGATCACTGGAGAAGGGTGAGTGCAAGTTCGACGATGACGAGGAAGAAGAAAAGAAAAAAAGAATACATAATTAAATTGAATTAAAGTGTCAGAAAAACCGATGGTTGTACTAAAAATAGTAAGACTTACTATTTAATTATGATCACTAATGAAGACAGTAAATGTGAAAAAAGATTAAATGAAAGCAGATGACGAAATCCCAGTGGAAGAGATTCCCTGGGAGTAAGGACAGCGTTTGACTCGAGAAAGTGGAGATTTATCAAAAATGAAAAAGATATTGCGATCGAATTGAGGTATGACACAATGTAGCCCTTAATGTATGTTTACAAACAGAAGGAAAATTTTTTGAAGATGCCGCTTGGCTAGGAAGGTCAACATATGGTATGATATGGTCAACATATCAGTATTGCTGAATTGGAGGTGATAATCAAAGGTTTCAATAAGATATGTGAGTAGAAATTTTGCCAGTTGAAAATTTTACTGACTCAGCATCAGTAGGCAAGTGATTGAGACCAACAAAAATGGGTTTTAAGTCCATAAAAGAGTGATGGTTGAGGGGGCTTTGATACGTCGTAGAGTATCAATAATAATAGATATCGTCAAAGAACTAATATTCGGTTGATATTAGTTTCATCTAGTGAAGATAAAGTTGACCATTAGACTAGGATCCAACCGGATTAGTTAGTGTCCTCAACTTTAACAAAGAAGATAACAGACATTCCCTTATGCGAAAGCAATTTTCATCAGTTTCATAAGTAGCACAATTTTGGTCAATTAATGCGACGGACGTTCCGAAAGTGGTGAGGTTGAGTTCTCAAGCTTGTCAATCAATACGGCTCTAGACGTATGGGATTATAGAGCACTTGATGTTATAGATAATTATAACCATGTTGCATGCGATGCTAACCATATTAGAAAAGATGAATACATGACGCTTATGGATTGTGGACCATATCGATTGGCTCTTTGGAGATTAATTCATTCTAAGAGTGATGTGGAGTTTGGATAGATATCAGAGTCGATCTTCAATGAAAGATATCTTCTGAAGAAAATCATGTTGAACAATAGCAAGTCATTCCGGTCCGATGTTGTGCGGCTGATATGTGAGTATTTGGGTATAGTGATACGCTTTTCATGTGCGTATCGACCTGAATGCAATGTCATTGTGGATCGAAATCATCATACAATCAAACGAATGGCAACCAGAAGCGGCGATAGTGGTTCAAAATGGTTTATTAATATAATATGATATCATGTGACGAAAAGGACTACGATTCAGTTCCATATCGTCAAATTTTCACATAATCTTGGCGAAAGCCTTGAATGACGCAGAAATATATTGATCCTCCTGATACCTTAGTTTCTAAGATCTCTTGTCAGCTCTTCCATTATGATATGATACTGTGCTTGGGTATGTTGCATAGAGTATGTCACAGTAGTCAAAGGATTTGATTATGGCTGTTTCGGAACCACAGGTGTTGAAAATTCGTGGAATACCGCGACACGTGTCAGATGTTCATCCTACCGCCGTACCTGAATCTGAGTGAGGAGATTAATCGAAAGCCCCAACGTCAAATAAAGATTCCTAAACGACTTCGTGATTATGTGACTTAGAAATTATGGTGATATGCAGATTACGATGGCGTGTGTTGAGTTATTGTTGACATGTATTCTATATGTGTTCTTTAAATGAGGTGTAATTAGTACTGTCTTGATGTGTAAGTTGAATGCAGTGAATAAATCTCTAAAATGACTTTACGAGAAATATTTTAATTCAAAATAAAAAAATAGCTCATCGTAAAAAATATCAATTTAGTTTAAAATGAAAATACTCAATTTCATATTAAAAATACTTAAATGCTTGTATTATATAAATTAAATATTGGTTTAGAAAATTATACTACTATGCGTGGAAAATTATGCTTAATATTATTCCTTTCATTACTTAATAAATAACTAAAATAGAAGAAAGGCAAATAAACAGTCATTAGTTTGTTAAAGATATTATAGTTATAGTTATTAGTTTGTTCTAGATCGCTAGGAATCAGACTGAAGTTAATTATCAATATGACAAAATAATTAATTTAATCATTTTCGTATAATTAAACGAATTTTCAATCAATGGCCATCAATTGATTTGGAGTGTTGCACGCAGATATTTCTGCTGATTCAGAATTAGAGTCAATGGGATTTATAAATTATCAAATAAATTTATACAATCTTCGTTAATATCTTAAAAATAGTTTACAAAAAATAAATTTATATCAAATATCAAAAATGTTATCGAGGTTTATGGATAACATTTCATACTATTACATTAACGTTTTCCTGAAACACGGATAATATGAAGTACTGAAATATTGTAGCTCATATTCGAGACACGACGTTTGTGTTTAATTATGTCGAAAAACGTAACCTTCCATTATAAGAACTTGTTGTATTCGACAATTAGGACATTATTTTTTCTTCATTATTTAAGATTTACAAGGTTGAGATATAATCTTTTAATTTTATACTTAGCTCTCCAACATATTAAATCAACAATCAAACAAGTTAAATACGTACATGTTTAAAATCGAATTAAATAATTTCGCAAACAATTATATCATGATCGTCATTATAATCAGTGCGATTACATCACAACAAATAGGCAAACTTAGTGAAGATATTTATTGATTTAGAACTTGTTACTCGATAATACCACAATAATAAATATGATTTGACGTTTGAAAACTCACATTGCTTTATCTATAAACTATCATGAGGATTGGTCGAGGAACTTGATTAGATAACATTCTTAAAAAGCACGATACTTAACAAATAAACAAATTAAACATTTAGTAGTAATTTCTCATTATATTTCTATAATATTGTTTCTAGTTATTTATTACATAGGATCGCGTTCTTGACTCCAGGAAGGAACATTTCAACATTTGATTTGAAAAGAATTTTTGTTTAGAATTTTTAGTAGTCTTTACCAATATGATCAAAATTTATACCTTAGATTAATTGACTTGGTAAGCAACGGGTAATCATAAGAAAAGCAGGAAAATAATACGCAATAAACTTCATTTGAGAGACAATGTGTCAAAACATCCAAGTCATTAAATTACAAAAATCTTTTCTACAATAAAATTATTCGAAATCTGCACGACATATGTTTTCAGACATGAAAATTTAATAATATAATCCACTGGTGTTGTGTCCGAAATAATATAAAGCATTACATTACTCTACATCAATTAATAATAATACTCTAGGTCAGTGGTGCGCAAACTATTTTGTTGTACGACCCTTCATTCTGTATCAAATTTTGTCGCGACCCCATGGTAAATAATGGACATTTTTTCAATCAACAGTGTATCACAGTGAAATAAAACAAAATTTTTTAAGAACTGTTTTATTTTGTATATAATGATATCAATTGAACTAAATGTAGTTTTACATTTAGGCATGTATTTAATGAACAACTTTTCATAACAATATCAATTAATGAGAAGGGTGAGCTTGCAAAGGGCTTATAATTGCGTCTATATTTATATTTTAAATCGAGAGCCGTAGGTCATCATCTGGGTCCAATCGAGATTGATATTTTGTTTTAATTGACACTAATTTAGAAAATTCAGCTTTGCATAAAGTAGGTTGATGCAAATTGGATCAAAATTTTAAATCGGTGTATTCATTTCCTATTGTTAACCAAAAATTTTCTGCAAGTCAAGGACTTAAATTGAACTCGTAATATTTCTTCGTTTGAAATATCTATTTGAAGATATCTATTTAAGTGATATTGGAATTTAAAATATCAAACTAAAATGGGTCGCAAATCCAACCTAATTCTTTATTTGGAAATTTTTCGCAAAGTTTAACTTTACATCGATATTACTTTCTTTGGCTAATTCTAAAAAGTACGGTAAAATTTCTGTAATATTTTGATTTTTGTATTGATAAATAAATTTCTTCGAATTCGGCGAGCCCCAAAAATCTGATTGCGACCCCTAGTTAGCACACCACTGCCCTAAGCGATTGTTATCAATGTGAAAATTAAGAACAATTTTTCAGACGGTTCGAACTATATGAAAAATTAACAAATAGAATTGCATATAAATTTAAAACAGAATAAAATCAAAGATAGATTAGATATATTATAACACAATCTTGAGCGTAAGAATTTATCTACATAGGTTTTACATCTTTTGACCATTGTAAAAACGATTCCCTGGCGTCATTAATGAATTTACACCACCTCAGAGCTTCGTCGTGAGACTCCGCGGCTGCTAGGAATCTTGCTTTACGTTTCCCATCTGTCGACAATCTTCTATTGATTGGCATTTGATCATGGATGTTACTTTCGTGGATGAGTATTGAGAATGAGTTGGCTTTTGCGCACACTTTATAATCACAGAGTGCAGCTAATCCCTTGCATGTAAAGAATGGGATCGTCATATCGATATTTTCGACCTTGCCAGTGTCTTCAGATCTTTTGCCACAGATAATTGAGGTATGTGTCACCTCACAGTCCCGGTAGTGCCAAGAGCCGATCCCCGTTATTTCCATATAAATATTCTACAGAAATTGGAACCAGTGGTTAAATCACAAACTATACTCAACAAACATCACAGACAATTGCGATATAAATAAATTATATGATTAAATTATTATATTATTTTCGTCATTTCTACGATATCAAATTAACATAAATTAAAAACTTAATCTTAAAATATAATAAAACTGTTTACTGAAAAAAAATCTTTGATTTTATTTGCATTTTTCAAAAAAAAATAATGGATGGCAGAATTAATTTCGCGTTATTATTTGCCAAAAAATATCCATACATTGTGCAAATCTATAATGCAAATCGGCCTCTATAATGAAAAATAATTGATTATACTGAAAATAGTCACTCCACTGAAGCTCACAATGAACCGACGAGGAAGTTCGAAATACAACTTAAAAACAAGTTAGAGACTTCTTCGTGGAGCTCAATGGATATTTTCGATAATATTTCAAGGAATTATCCAAAGTTTCATCAAGGATCTCTTATCCAATGGTGGCCAGAGGCTTGCTGTTAAGGAAACATCATTGCTACCCAATTATTCCTGAAACTGTATCTATGTGTGTTGAAGCCCTCAAAGCAAATGAAACCACAAAACAAAGTGACCCAAATCCTTTCTCAAACGTCTCTCAATAGTTTCAAATGGCACTAATTAATGGAGAGAGAAGTCCATTGCAGTTTTTACTCAATCCCACCAATATAACTGACTTTCGACCTATCAAATTCTTTATAGCAGTACGAATATGTTCATTCCGTAATGATATTGACTTGAATATACTTTGTACATATTTGGGCTGTTTTGCTTCATTTTTCCATTCTATGTATTCTTTATTATCCATGGAATTTAGAAACCTATTTGTGAAGGGTTTTTACTCAATCAATTTTCTACAAACTTTGCACACTTACTCATTTTCGAAAAACTTTTTAAGGTCTCAGAATTGCGAAAAAAACGGCCTGAACAATATTAATTGAAAAAGATCTACTAATAAATTATAAGTAGTTTGAATTACGCAAAAAGTAAATATAAAAAAGTATTAATAAATTAATAAATATTAACAAATGTAATAGTAATTTTCTCTTCTACAAAAGATAACAAAAAAATCTGTTTGTCCAAAAAGAAATCCGTCAGCATAAAGAATGGATATCAAAATTTTATTATGATTTACTATTTATTAAATAAAAAAATATTTAGTGAATATAGTAAAAATATATTTATCAGATTTTCTTAAATTAAAATTAAACGAAATTTAATACCTACACGAAATTAATTCCGCATCCCAAAATAATTCATCTTTTTATTCGATTTGCATCGACATTGAAAAAATATTTATAAAGTATGACATTTCGATCGGGGTCTCTTGAAACAAATCTCAATCCAAATGCAGGCCTTACATAAATGTGATTTAGGTATTTTTTATAATTTAAATCAATATTTGAGGAATCTTTGTTAATCTCCAAATATTATAAAATGAATATTTTATAAATTTTAATTTACGACTAATAATATCATTTTACATTTTGACATTTTTACTAATTTAACAAATTTTAATGTTCCAAAATTTATCTCAGCCACATCACATTTCTAATGCAAAAAAAATCCATAATACTCCAATGTTAGTGAAACTATTAAATCAAAAACATTTTTTTAATCCATCCTTTATTCGGATAGAACTCTACTTGGCCAACAGAATGTTTTTGTAGAATGGAAAATTACTATTACATTTTCTAATCAAGTTATTGTGTTATTAGTAACTAAAACTATTTGTAGAATGGCAAATTTCATACAAAAAATTACAACTCCATTTTGCAATTAAATAGTTACTAATAACATAATAAATTTATTATAAAGTATGGAAGGAAAAAAACAAAAACATTCCTATTTAATACAGTTTAAACATTTGTGGATAATCGTAATATATTTTTTTGCAAAAAGAATTTTTGATTTCCTAGTTTGATCAAATTTTCACATAATCATTTATTGTCATCGAGAATGAGTAAGTGTGCAAAGTTTGGAGAATATTGATTGAGTAAAAAGTCTTCGAAAATAGGTTTCTAAATTCCATGGAAACATATACAGAATGCAAGCTAATAAAAAGAGCTCAAAAAATGAAGCACATCTCACTTTGTATGGACCCACTTAAGTGACTAAGTAAGCAGCCGTTCCTAACGTTATAGAACTTTTTAACACAACACATTCTAAAGAAGCAAATGAATTATTGAATATGGTACAGCTAATCGCACAATTGTCGGATAACGATTAATAATTAATATAAATTAGTTAAAAACGATGTAATAGACATAATCGTGATAATATTCAAAATAAATCGATTAATAATGTCACTTACAGACTGCTGCTTAAATAATCAATACAAAAACTTGAAAAACAATGATAAATCAATACCAAGTATCGATTGATCATTGTTATTATTTTCAAGTAATTAAATAAATGATAAATAAAAATCAAGTATAAGTGAATCAATAAATAAATGTACTTGATGTAACAAAACTAAATACTAAGATCAAATTCAATATAAATGAGAATGAAGAGAATAAAGAATCGATATAGACTCACCAGTCGTCCCTGCATTTTGTCGTTAGTCATGAACCCCAGTTCGAGAGTTCCCGTGAATTTAATGTCTCCGTCAAATGGATAATCGTTGGGAATATTGATGTGCTTATTGATGATCGATTGATTGGAAATCAAACCTTCAGCCGATAACTCAAACGATCCGATATTCGTGAAAAACGAGACTCGGTCGAAATTGAAAGGAGAATTCGTGAATAATTTTTTAAGAGGAGTTCTTGGTTTTGGCGTCAACCTCAATCGACTATGATTCTTGTCACTATGGACCGGCAAACAGTACAGCTGGAGAATTGTGTAACCGGTAAAACTGACTGTTAAACTATTTCTAATATTATCTCACGTTAAATTCTATTCGGAATCCGGCTTGAAGTTTCTCAAAATTGATGAAATAGAACATCTCGAGCCATGAAACTGGCTGGTGAGGGAGGCCGAGTTTCTTCGCTTCGCTTTCCTTGACAAGTGTATAGATGCCCGACTGGGTCACCCCAGCGTAGGCGACACAACGCACGACCATAATCAAATGGAACAGGCTCGATAAACGGCCTAGCTTCTCCGAATAGCCTTGTTTCATTAAATCACGATAATTAATTACCGCAAACCCCTTCCTAACAGAGAACTGAATCTTTTGCAATTTTAGGTCACCAGTTATGACTCCACGGGTTATAGGCGATTTATTTATCATTTCTGTCACACATTTCGTCATCAAAACTGAACAAAATATGATAAGCATTAAGAACTATAAAAGATTAGAGGGCTTCAATTAATTGTTTTGAATAATTATTAAACAAAAAAGAAAACAATAGTTTAAAAAATAGCTCAGTCCTTTTCTTGCAACTTAGCAATTCAAGCCATTTCAAGGAGTTTATAATTTTAGACGTCAGTGTTGCAAATAACGGTATAAACGATATGATAATCGATCGGTATTCAAACTTCTTGTCATTTTATAAAATATTTTTTTTCTGTTGGAAATTAAAAAATCCCGCGAGTCAACCAGAAGTTACAAAAGTGAACTTTTTGTAAAACTAAAGACTCAAGTAAATATTTTGTAACCACCCATCCAATTTTTCTCGGCTGAGAGGAAATCAGCACAAAAGCACTGACAAAAGATTTTTCTACTAAGATAAGTTGCTAATTGTGATTTAAAGCTTTATTACTAGTGTTTACAATGTATTATTACGTGTTGAATCGTGCTTTTATTGTCAAGTTTTTTTTAACATTCTTCTGTTTATTTTCTCCTCCTATGTTTCTAGATTTGTAATAGAAAATATTTTAAAAAATGTTATATATGCATTGAAAACATGTCATCGTCTCGTCAAATCTATCAAATCTATATCGTTCAAACATGCTGAATATATTTTGATTCTCAGATCAACTAATCCCAATAATTCTTAAATCGGTAAATGACATTTGTAAATTTTCCGTTTACAGTTTAATATTCAAACCTCACAAATTTTTGCAAATATTTTTAAATTCAACCACAATACATCATTGGTTACCTGGCAACTACTGTGACATAAAATCGCCCCTTTTCCCTCATAATTTATTTCAACAATAAATTTGGAAAAATGATATTCAGAATAATGACAAAAAACCAAACATATCGATAGAATAAATTTTTAAAGAATTCATATTTTTATAAATTGCAAAAAGCAGAGCGACCCATTCTTTCTTTGATTTCTATTTGGAAAATTTATAAAGAAAAATTGCATTAAAATGAATAATTATGAGAATATAATTTAGTAAAAATGATAAGAACTACCATTTAAATGGAAATTTTATCGTGTATTTTTTCGGAAATGTAAGAAATCTTAAGATGTTAAGCATCTTCTAAAAAGGGCTTCATGGTCCCTGGCAAAAATCATATTATTTCTAGAAATTTCCAGATGTTTGAGATCTATGACTTCAGTTGAAATTTCGATCAAATTTCATTGCGGACAGATTCCATGCCGACCATCACTTAATTGACCACATAATGTGGACAGACGAATCTTTGTTTCACCTATTTCGAGCAGTGTCATGATACAACAATGTTCGGTGGGGTCCAAAGAATCCACACGCTCAAGAACAGATTCTAAACTGTCGCCAGAGAATTATGGTGTGGTGTGGAGTAACTTCGGCGGGTGTCTTGGGACCTTACTTCTTTGATGATCCAGTCAAAGCTGATACCTATCTACACCTGCTGCAAACAACTGTGTGGCCATATGCGAGATACAAGAGGCTTACCTTCCAGCATGACGAGGCTCCTGTCCATTACGCCTCTTCAGTACGCAACTGGTTCGACCAAGTTTCCTCAGCGGGGATCGGTAGAGGTGCCCTCATTCGCCTGACTAAACTGTGTGTAGTTACTTCCTCTGGGACTACCTGAAGGAGCATGTGTACCGCACAAGGCCTGCTACCATTGCTGACCTCCGAGACAAGATCGAGTTCAACATTAAAGAAATACCACAGGACATGGTCAAAAGGGTTACATGAAAATTCGACACAAGACTATTCGATACACGACAATTTGACACAGACAATTCGACACATTTTTTTAATGGGACAAATATTTTATTTCGACATTTTTAAATTTCGATTATTTTTTTTAATGAAATATTTTCATTATTACTACACATTTTTTGAAACACGACATTTTCAATAACTATATTTTTAGTTAGACTAATGAGTTTTCCTGTATTTAATATGAACTAATGTTTTAAAAATTCATTCGTGCCATATTATTTTGAACATAGATTTCAATTTATATATATTTTATATACACAAAAAAATCAATTTATTATGAAACAAATCAATTTTTATGAAAAAAAATGTATTTATTTTAAGGTATTAAAAATAAAATATTTGTTTAATTATTTATATTTTGTAGAGTTTTTTCAAATTTTCCACAATGCTCTTAGTGTCATATTTTAATGCAGCCACCCCAGTATTTGGACCTTGCTTGATGGACTTTGAAGAGATATAGCTCGTCACAGACTGACTTTGGCAAATGCTCTGTCAGGTCGCCTGAAGTTGTAAAGAAAAAAATATGTATCATTGAGTGAGGCTATTGCAATGGCTGTGCAAGAATAAAATTTGAATGGATCGAATGATGATAAACTGAAATACTTGCATTGGCTAACTAATTTGCAATGAATAAAATGTTAAAAATTAACTTTTACTGTGTCGAATGAAAAATTTGTCGAATTAATAAATGTGTTGAATTAAAAAATTTGTATCGTCTTATTGTCGAATTAGCTTTTACTATGTCGAATCAAAAATATGTCGAATGGTCTTACTGTCTTTTAATTAAATTAATATTTTTATATTAAATACATATTTTTTCATAAAAAATTGATTTTTTTCATATTAAATACAGGAAAACTCATTAGTCTAACTAAAAATATAGTTATTGAAAATGTCGTGTTTCAAAAAATGTGTAGTAATAATGAAAATATTTCATTAAAAAAAACTAATCGAAATTTTAAAATTTCGAAATAAAATATTTGTCCCATTAAAAAAATGTGTCGAATTGTCTTGTGTCGAATAGTACGTGTCGAATTGTCTGGTTACCGGTCAAAAGAGCGTATGAGTGATTTGAACAGTGCACGGCCCTACAGAGAAAACAACTGGGAATGTGATCCCATTCAGAACACTCTCTGTGTGTTCGCAGATACAGCTGTACCAATAACTTTGCATTTTCGTTTATTTTGTCAGATATGCATACAAAATAATTTCCTCCCATTATTTTTGGAACACCCTATAGGTTTCACAAATCGCTAGCATTAATTTGTTTGTAAGTCTGAGGGCATCAGTAACACTAGCAATTTGTGATAAGAATAATTCGAATGTCAGTTATAACAGTTTATAAAATTTATTATCGACCCATTAACCCGTAAAGAATAAACAAAATCTCACCGTTCTTGATGATATCGATACACAGATCGATATGTTTCTCACTGCCAGATGGAAATCGTTTATCGGCAAGAGTTTCCAATAATTCCTTTCCAGTTTCCTTTAAGGATTCCAGTTCGTCCTGTAGAGACAATTCGAGATTATCTGTCGAGTGAATGGAGCTAGCAAACGATCTCTCTCGATCATCGTTGGTCGGATTTTGTTGATAAAAACTCGCCAGATTCGGGCTGTCTGTGTGTGAAGAGATATCATCACATGAATTGTCCACCGAGCTCGGATAAATGTATTCGATAGTTTCATTGAAACTTAACGAGCGACGTATTTTTTTCGGTCGTTCAATCGAAGGAATTCGATCAGAAACTGTCTCGATATCAGTGGGTTGGAATTCTTTCTTGGCAAGCTCCTGGATAATCTCGTCATAGAGAGAACCGGTGCTGCTTGATGCTAATGATGATATCCGAGTGAAATCATCGGATATTTTATCATCAGCAGACAGGTCGCCCCAGGACTCTGTCATATCGGTGACCGAGGGCGCTGGTGGAGGACTCGGTATCAACTTATCATCGATTTCTGACATGAGGAGATCATCTGGCGGTGGTGGCAGCTCCTCATCGATACTCGGATCGATATTTTCTTTATCAATCACTTTCTCTGTCGTCGATATCCGATTTAAATTACCGACCAATATTGGATTACCAATAATAGTTGGAAAATCCGGTTTTTCTTTCGGTTTCGGTGTTAAAAATGTCTAAACATCGAATGAAATTAATAAATGCAAATAAATTTAAAAAAATGGCAAATCTTATTATTAATTAAAAAATTAATTGTTCTGATGATGGCGGTTAATCCGTCGAAATTGACATGAGTGCTTGGAAAAGGAAGATGTTCGAAGAATTCATCAAAGAATTTTAAGAATGTTGGAGAAAGAAAAACAAAGGAGAAGCGAAATCATCAAGCAACGGACATTGAATAGAAATGTGCTGTCTAATATAAGTGATGATTATTGCTTGCATTTATGTTTAAATATATCTGAAAACTCTTCTAATAAAGATATTAAAAATTGATGTATAGAGTAAAAAATAAAAAATAATTTCCCGTACCCAAAGAATTGAAGGTATGTTTTGTAATAAATCTTCAACATCGTTAGAATTGTGTTCGGATCTCATTTACCAATATACATGTAATGGGTGTAATGCCACATACATTGGAGACTTTGCGTCATCTCTGTAAGAGAATACAGGAACACAGTCGTAATGAAGGTGGAAGTAATATTGCTGGACATAGTCAACATTGTAAAGGGGACATAAATAACTTTAAAATTTTGTGAACTCAATTTAAAAATTATTGGGAGAGAGCGACATGTGAAGCGTTATTTGTAAAATCTTTGGGTCTTAAAATTAACGTTTAAAATGCACTCTCGAACACATTATTGAGGGTTTTTAAATGTTTTATTGATAACGTATTGATTACATAATCAATACCGACAGTATGTAAGTACACCTTATCCTTTTTTACGCGAATTCACTATTACGCGATTTGATATTGCGGCACGAATTCTTTTTTAACGCGATTTCAGTATAAAAAATTTAAATCAGGTTATATAGGCAAGCAGTGAAAATGTCATCAATGGATTGTTATGTCATCTAAACACGCTCTATAGGGTTTTTGACTTTCAGGAAAAGGAAAAAATAGTCGGATTAATATCTTTAAAAATCGATATCAATTACCAAAGCCGATAACAATAATAAAATAATAATAATTTTGTCCAATCTGAAGAAGATGAAATGTTGAAACAAGAAATCGAAAATCTCGTGTTGACAATAGAAACCAATAGTTCATTGAACTAAAAACATTTGGCATTGCAATTGCTGAAAAAATAATCATTTCAGTGACGACGTCAATGACCAGCGTACCGAAACCACTGAAATATCTTCGTGAACATTACGAAACAGTGAAAAGTCGTTATATGAAAATCGATGATTTGAAAACGAGAAAACTGTGCGCAGATATAATTTCTGTGATCGAAGTCGTTATGACAGACAACGAGGAGTACCAGATTGACACTCTAGAGTACCGGTTTTTAGGGCTGCGTGAGGATGCGACCGTCTGGGGGCAATACGTGCGACATCTTACCAATCAGATCGTAAAAATTTGAACCAATAAGGACCTTTCAAATAACGCCTCAGTCGACTGTGACACAGAGGAAGTGTCCTATTCGAGCCCGAATCTCAAGGAGCGGTGCCTCACGCTCGTGCACAAGATCATACCGTATTTCATGAGATACAACGCCGAGACGGAGGCGATCGATCTCTGTATCGAGCTCGAATTACTGAATTTGCTGAGAAAATACTCCTCGACCTCAAATTATGATCGGATCTGTCTCTACATGACCAAATCCGTACTCTATCTCTCCGATCCCGCGCGCATCTACGAACAATTCGTAGATTTCGGTCAGGCAATGAAATGCGCTCTGAGACTCAATGACGATGAATATGCGCTTGTCTTGCTCGAGAAAGTGAAATCTGAGTCACTACAAAAGCAATCGGCGTTTCTATTGGCCTGGTAACAGTGTAACGTGCCGTACGAGAATCTTGTGAACGCAAATATGAATGAGTTAGTTGAAATCATGAGCATTTCGAGATTGAGTGAGAACTTTCTCATGTTGGCTCGTGAGTTGGATATTATATTTTATACCATTTTATTTAATATTGAAGGACTGCATCGTTAAACGATACATCGTCGCTTCCTAGACATTTTCTTGTTTTCCATTCTGTAAAGTTTCTTTGCCATTATTGTAGCACAATAGTAAATATCAATGACCAAATAAATATTTAGATTTGAGTTTAGCTGTTTTATATTTAAATGTCATTGCTTCGATACATCGTTTAACGATATCACTCTAAAAAATATACATAAAACAAGTAGGTGAAGTCATTGATTGTGTAATCGATATAGATATTTTCGATTAAGATTTTGTTATTTAAAAAAGTGATTTGTCATAACTTTATAGATTTCAAAAAAGCTTTTGACAGGGTGCGGCACGAAGCATTATGGCACACAATGAATAAACACAACATAGGAAAACATATCACGAATATTATTAATATTATTATTAAGGGTGTTCAGACAAGTGAGCAATTTAGCGACTGGTCTAAATCATCAGTAGGAGTAAGACAAGGTTGCATTCTTTCACCAACACTGTTCAACCTTTTTCTTGAGAGAATTGTTATGGAAGATCTAGACGATGTTGGAATACGCTGCGGAGGAACAAGAATAACCAACCTACGATTTGCAGACGACATAGACCTAATCGGCAAAGATGAGGCAGAGATTCAGGAACTCACGAACAGATTACACAAAGTGTCAAACAATTTCGGAATGGAAATAAACAGACAAAAAAGTAAAGTAATGGTTTCAGGAAACCATAACAACGAGGTTAAACTGAAGATTTTCATTGAAGGGGAGAAGCTGGAACAAGTTAAGAGTTTCAAATATTTAGGCTCTACTGTCACAGAGAATGATATCGGTATATCAAGAAGCGCAATGATTAAGCTTAGCACAGTTTTTAACCTCAAAGAAATCCATTTCAAGAGCAGATTAAAGATCACTAAGGCTATTGTCTGGGCAACACTCCTTTATGATGCGAGAGTTGGACAATAAATCAGAAGAGTATGGATAGACTTAAGGCATTTGAAATGAAATGCTACAGGAGAATGCTGAAGATCACGTGGAAAGAAAAGAAGACAAATGACTTTGTTTGGAGGAGAGTGACAGAAATACTAGGCAAAAGACCGGAATCAATAGAAGAGATCATCAATAGGAAGCTGAAATTCTACGGTCATCAAATAAGAAAACAAGCATTAGCAAAGGTTATGATTGAAGGAATAGTGGAAGGAGAAAGACCCAGGGAAGACCAAAGAGACAATGGATGGACGATTTAAAAGAATGGAGTGGATTGAGTATGGAATGTATGAGAAAAGAAACTACAAATAGAAAGATGTGGCGAAGGTTTGGTTATAATTGGGTGCACCCACGGCCCAACGGCTAAGGTCAAAAGAAGATTTTAAAAAAATTAAATAATTTTTTTTTAATTTTTAAATAATTTTTCCTGGAATGCTGATAATATTTTATCTATTGTCATATTTTTATATTTGCTCGGGCCCGTGCGGAACTACACCGGGAATACGTGGTACAAAAACGACTGTCCGAAACATGAACAAAGTCAACTTTTCCCATTGATCTATGCTCTTAAACTGGTGGCACCGATAAACACATACACCACAATTTAATAATCTCCGTCAAATTTTAAACAATCTTTATTATAAGACAATTATCGATTTTTTGCTATTATTAAAATTTATTAATCGTTTAATTATTCGATTTTGAAAATTTAAAAAAATCGATTTTTTATTTAAAACTAAAAAACGTTTTTTAATGAAATTAATGAAATTAATTTATGAAATATTTTTAAATTATTAGAAAAATATCGGAATCAAATTTCAAATTAAACCGAAACCACAGAGACATTTAAACAACTTAAATAAAGATAATGTGCAACAACGAATGTGCAACACGCGGTTTAATTTAAATAACCGAACGCACTCATAAACGATTCATTCAATCAATAAGTATAACCGAAATTATCGTAAATATTATAAAAGTTATCGAAGGAATTTAGTTTGAGTGATTAAAAAAAATTACAATTGATTTATTCGTTTGAGTGGGAGTGGAGAGAGCCTCGAAATAGGCCGCCTTGTTCTTGACGTAACCGCGCGATTGGAACATGATGCTGTTTCTGCCCGTCTTCTTATTATTCGAGCAATTCGACAGCCGATTCCTGCTAGAATCGACGGGGCTGAATCCTGTGCTCGACTTTGGAAATGTCTAAATTAATAGCAAATAATAACTAAATTTTCTGTTGTTTAATTGAAAATCCGATAAACTTCTATTTCATTATTTGAATTGAAATTTAATTTCTCAATAGAAATTTTATTATTTAATCTGGAAAGAAAAAGAAAATTTAAAAAGAAAAACAATGTTGATTAAATTTACTTTTCTTTGTTCGTTGAATTAGGATTCATCGATATAATTTCGAAATTGTTTATTTAAAAATTAAACAATTTTCGAATTCAGTAAAACAAAATTGAAATAATAATTTATATGATTAATATATTATTAATTGTTGAAATTTGATTTTATTATCGAATTTTTTTAATATTTTTTTAGTAAAATTAATTTTTTTTTAACTTTATTTTCGAAAATCCAAATGAAATATATTTTTTAGAAAAAAATAACGTAATTCAATTGTCAATTTTTTCTAATTAAATATACAATCAAAAAGTACCGAAATAAGCGCAGTTATACAAATTTAAAAATAGAAAATAAACAAAATAATTTAAATGTCCATTAAATTTACCTCTAAATTCCATAGAGCCACCTAAAGATATCGGTAACACATTCAAACGTAAAATTGAAAATACTTGTGCTGCTAGTTCATCCAATTTTTTCTTTGATTTCAAAGTGATTCTGGAATGTTTATTTGCATAAATAATATCATTTATATCAAAACTATCATTGGACATAATTATTTTAAATATTTCTTTATTATTCAAAATGATGCTCAAAGTAAAAAGCAAAAAAACTAAGAAATTAAAACAAAAAAAATATCTTTATCTAAAATGATAATTACCGTTTTTGAGACTGCTTCATCTCATCAGACTTCAGATTATATAAGAAATTGAATCTTTATTTTTTTTATTGATAAATGTTATTAATTGTATGACTTTTGTAGATATTTTAATTAATTATGATAATCAATATTTAATTACAACGACCACATGTAGTATTCTATTAGATGAATATAAATTAATTTTCAGAAATAATTTTTTTATATTTCTCTTAAAATACCGTTTGTATTTGACAAACATAATGTTACATTGAATCTAATTTCGAAATTTAAACAAATACAGTAAATGAAGAAAATTATTTAAAACATTTACAATTATTATAGGCTTTCGTAATTTGATATTCAATCACGGTTACTGTTTTTCTCTGCTTTTTATCCGAATTAATTTTGAAAAATCACTATTTTAATTTTTTAAGCGCACACTATAATCCAGGGCCAAAATTATATACAACTCAATTAATTGCAATTCGATTTAATGATCAAATTTTTAAATAATTTTATTATTGAAATTCTTTTTATGGTCTTAATTTAAAAAAAACGAATGTGATATGATTGTTTTGAAAAAAAGTAACTCAGATTTAAAAATCAAAAGTAAAGTCACTAAAGTCAATTAGTCCGTTCACTTATTGAGGGGTGAATATGACTCAATTCATTGAGGAAAGTTGTGCGAATAGATCCACCAAACACAGAAGAGGTACAACTTGTCATTTCAAAAAGTAAGTAATGTGTCATGTTCCCTCTTCTCGACAACATTTTTATTAGCTCAGAGCCCCCATCCGTTTTAGAGTTCAATGGCAACTCTTATGTTCTACGTATTCTCTCGATAATTGTTCATTGTTTGAGGGATGTGAGGAATATTTGAATGTTTGATGTTTTGTGTTTGAATGTGTATGTTGATTTGGAAATGTGTCTCTCCTACCCAGACAGATGATTAATATTTTAATTCTTATTATCTAAAAATATGTAATGTTTAAATTTATTTTTAATTTCATATAATTTTAAATAAGTTAATTAATTTTTTTAATATAAATAAATCAAATTAATATTTTTTAAATAATTAATTATCATTTTAATTATTATCCAATAAGTTTTGAGTGAATATTTTATTTAAATATTTATTTCCCCATTTTCTAAAAAAGTAATG